>PVHP010005855.1:0-63113 GCA_004024765.1 Zapus hudsonius
GAATATTTGGCCAAATTTAATGGCTGTTGATTGACTCCCCCAGGCCCAGGTTCCTTCATTGCACAATTGCTCCTTTCTTGGTTTGCTGTTCTCTCCCAGTAGGAACTGTATTCAGCCTATTCATGGCCGCAGACTATGTTTCATGCCAATGGTCTGTTTACTCCAGTTATCGCCAATCATCTTCCCCTGGCAGCTTGTGTGTTGCCCTTCAGCCCTTCACTAACTGCCACCTGGGGGTTGGTTACCATTCCAGAGCTCGCTGGGATTCTCGATGAAGATCGATGGCATTCTGCGGTTTCTTCAGCAACAGGATTTCGTCTCAGGCCTGGGGAGTGTGTTCAAGAGCCTTGACAGAATTCTGTCTTGTTTTTGGAACCTCATGGGTCACTTTGGTCAACAGCTCAGTGAGGGAAGGGACCGGTGACTGGGACTGGGGGCTTTCAGACTGCTCAATTATTCACAGACTTAAACATTCTCCCCTGCTATTCATGACCCCTATTGCCAGTTGACGCCCACTATTTACTCTTTAGGTTACAGTATGCTCGTGAGGATTTTATGTTTTTGCATCTAATTTGGATTGGCCTCCTGCTTAAGACATTCTCCTCCCCCCTTCCCATACCCCTCATTCCTGAGCTTTTTAAATTTATTCTGCTGCATTTCAATCAACCATTTGTTCATGCCCTCTTCAAGTATATTGTATCTGCTTATCATAATTACAATTTGGAATTATTTGTCTGGAGTTTCTTCTAAGTATTTCTCATTTCAGGCTTCTACTATGGGACTAAGCATCCTTTATGGTGACATCTTGCTTTGGTTTCCTGTGCAATTTGTTTTGCATTGGTATTTGCCCATCTGGAGATAATCACTTTGTCTTGTCAATAATACAGAAATTGAAACTCTACTGAAACCTGTGCTGAGTCAACTGGTCGACCTTGCTCTAGGTGTGTATAGAGTCAGTCTTCATGCATATGGGTGGGACACATGGGAGAAAGGGACCAGTGCAGAGTGGTCAAGTTCCCCTACTGCAGACAGGCATGGGTAGGTGGTCTGCAGGTGAGTCTAGGCTAGTTGCAGGGATGAGCTTGTGGTGCAGCTCACTAGGGACCTGTGCCAGCTAGGGCTGCTTTGAACAAATATTTGATAATTTAAAAATGTAATTATAAGAAAGTGACACTTCAACATGCTCCAAAATTTTGTCTTCTTTGAAGAGTGGATAACATGATTTCATTTTTGCAGATGAATAAAGCACATGAAGCATAATATCTCCCTGAGCTTACTTGGGCTTAGATTACTTTAATTCATCATTCTTTTATTTCCCTGGTAAATCCGACTTTCATAGATATGGGAATTTTATTCTCTTGTCTTTGCAAATGTCAAATATAACATTATCTCCATTAGAAAGATCCCGAGGAAAGAAGTGGACTGCTTCATATTTAAACATTGCTTAGACTTTGTGATCTTCAGAATGGTCTCTTACAGCACTTCTAAGTCCTTGAGTATACTAAGCCTCTTGCCTTGACCACAACCTGAAATAGGCCTCACATGGGGCTTGCATGGGTGTGGAAGTCTTTGGAACATAGGGAGGAACAGAATTCCTCAGGCTTCCCCCCCCCTACACAGCAGATGCTTTCATCTGTGAGCAGTCCGCTGGTCTTGTGAGTACTGTGGAAATAAGACACTGGTGGGAGGCTCTGTGCTCCCAACACTGGGTGGGACCTGGCTCAGGTGGGCACTCTGACTACAGGGGAGAGAGGGAGTCTTGCCTATGTGCACAACTAGGAAGGCCACTCAGCTCACACAGAGTGAGGATTTTCATGCCCTAGGAGCTGCTCTTAAACAGTAAGCACAGAAGACCAAAAGCATTTACATAAAGTGAGGAAGAAGCGTCCTTGCAGATAAACCATTGTATGAAATTCAGGCCATCTGACCAAGAGCCCTCAGGGACCTTTAGGTAGACCACAGCCCCTCTCTGTAATCTACATATATATCTGGGGTGTCAGCAAGAGGCCTATGGTCCAGGAGTAGGAGTTCTGAGTAGGCCTGGGTTATAGTCCTGGGACTGCACCCTTGAGCTTGACTAAGGAACCTGTTGGGGAGCCAGGGCCCCGAGGCTGGTGCTGAAGTACAGTGGGGTGCTGCTTGTCTCCTTGGCTTCTCCACAGCTCCGTGTGTCTGGGTCTGTGATTACCAGAGGCAACTCTAAGCAGGCCAGGACTTGCTTGTGTACATAATGACAACACCCCACTGCGCAGGTGCATGCTGGGGTGTAGAGCCCTTGGTAGCAGGTGAGTATAATTCCTACTGAGCACAGCCTGTGTGCCAAATGTCCTGTACAAACATTAGCATTGGCCACTGGAAAATCTCTATGATGGAACAAACCATCAAAGCTCAGTCTTTGAGAGCAGGGCTTAGTGCATGACACATGCCTGTCATCCTAGTACTCAGGAGGTGGAGAAAGGATGAACTGCCTACTTTGTCTCAAGAAAAACAAAACAAGCAACAACAACAACAAAAACCAATAAAGTCCACCTGAGTCCTCAATATACTTTTTTGGTCTCTAAGGGTTTGTCTGTGGTTTGAGTACTTCATAAGAAGATACAAAATAAACCATCAGTATCCTTTATTAACAAACCTGGTCAACGAATTTTATAAAATATGGTTTCACAGAAATTTCTTAGGATGTGAAAATCACATTTTGGTTAATTTTGAGCCTGCCCTTATTTAAAAAAATATGTGCATGTGTAATGTGTGTGATGTGGTCTATAGAGTGATATGTGTCTTGTATATGCACGTGTGTGTGCAAATATTCCTCTCCTCTGTGTACATGTGGAGACCAGAGAAGACCAGATGTCCTCTATTGCTTGTCCACTTCTTTCCCTGGGTGTCTTTCACTAAATCCAGAGCTTCCATTTTCAGTTGATCAGTGAACCCTAGCCATTCTTGTCTGCGCTCCCCACAGGACTGGGGTTACAGACATGGGTGGCCATGCCCAGCTTTTCGATGAGAGTGCTAGGGAATTGAACTCAGGCTCTTTCAGGCCATCATGCCTGCCCAGAAAGCATTCTTGTCTGCTGAGCCATTTCCCTAGCCTGAGCCTTTGCTTTGCAATTTTATATAAAAATCTAAGAGGTTCCTCATCATTCAGAGACTTTGATCATTTGAAGGAGAAGATTGTAGAACCCGCTGTCCTTTATCACACATAGTTGTCCAACAGCCCCTGACTGTTTGGGACAACAAAGCTGGATGTCTCTATGCCTTTGTATCTCCAGGCTTACATTTTGTGTTGAAATATAGCTACTTGAGCTTCCTAAGGAGTTCTTAACCAAAAAGTATCTGGCTACAATTGTTTCAATGGAATTGCTTCTGCTAATCATAATTAATGTCACATATTTATGACACTGCTTTTAGAAGGAATTTATAGACTCTAAAGATGCCAGTACAGTCCACACGAAGACTGGCTAAGAGTTCCTGAACATCCTTAGTCACTTGGAAGAGCTTCAGGAGTTTCCCAGAATGGATCATAAGCCTTGGTCACTCCCTGAGGCCCCAAAATACCACCTTACCCTGGCTGAAAACACCCAGTAGAAGATATATTCCATCACTTCAGCTGGGCTTGAGGTTGGCCTCTGTGTGGGAAGACTGACAGTCCTTCCTACTGGTGTGTAGGTGCAGTCTTTGTTTCTAACAAGCAATTACACGACTACCTAAGGGCACACTTCTCAAGATGAACACAGCTTCAGGAAGATGATGGATCCTATACCCCAAGCCTGAGGTGGGATGCTGTGCCAGGCAGATGTGACTGCTACTTTCTCTGTTCTCTGAGGTCGTAAGAAACTCTAGCTCCTGATGTAGCCTGGGGTTGTACTGTCTCATGCAGATACCAAAACTGTCCTAGTTTTCTTCTATGTTCGTTCCATGAGAAAAGCAAAAAAGACAAATTCATTTTGAGGCAAAAACTCCTCAGGAAAACCAAGTTTGTTGGCTTTCTGGGAGGCATTAGGGTTTTGAACTAAAGGACCACATGAACAGTGTGAGAGAGGAAGGTGGGTTTGCTGGGAGAACTTCACTTCCACCATTGTGTTCCCAGTTTCATGCAGCCTTTAGCAGTGCTGGTTCTGCAGGGGGCAAGCTTGAGAAAACCCTGGTGGTTTCCAGCTAGTTGACCCTGGACACATTCCTCAGCCCTGGGGTCCTGATCTGTGAACCAGGGAGGAGCACACTGCGGCTCACTTCATTTTCAGTCCTGTGCGCAGTAGCTTCGAGGCCAGGAGTGCAAACTCCATGTTCTATGCTGCTCTCTCCACCTAGTCTGACCTCTAAGGATGGTATTTGGTGATCTCTTGTGTTTGGCTTTGAAACAGATTCACCTGCCAGTTCAGATCTTTCTTAGACCGGTGAATGTTTTTCTTGTTCTTAGTAAGAGGCCATGGTCACTTTTCCTGTTTCAACCAGTTTAAAGCTAACCATGTGGCAGGTTCACTACTACTTCTCAATGGTACTATTTTGACAATATTTAAGTGTGTGAATGTGTATTTTCTGTGTGCTTTTTAAAAAAGCTGATATGTGTTTAGAGCCCGCTTTAATTCTGCAGGTTTTTCTGAAGTTCCTGAGCTCCTTACTAATAAGTGAGCACCCAGCCTTCTTCCTTTCTAGGTTTGCCTTGGCAAGTCCATACACAAAAGCCCAACACATTCAACTGGACAATCAATAGGACTTGTGGGGGCTACACAGAGGGAGGGGTGTGCTCCTGCCCCTGCCTTTCACCTGCCACATGTAAGCCTCCACACATGGCCAAGCATGTGCTCTTCATACTACTGCTGGGGCTGGGATGCAGCTTCCTGTGTTGTTATGAGGAATCTTTCTTTCCTTCCGTTCCTCTCTCCTTTGCTCCCTTCCTTACTCCTTCCTTCCTTCCTTCCTTCCTTCCTTCCTTCCTTCCTTCCTTCCCCCCCTCCTTTCTCCTTTTGTACTCTGCTCAAACTTATCATTTTAGGCAAGTGTTCTATTACAGAGTGACCTTTTCAGCCCTTCCATGTTTTCCTTTGTGTAAACCAAAAACTCTCCATACTACACTGTTTGGTAAGAGGTATTCTATCATCTGTGGATATGAAACAAATAGCCAGAGGGAGATGTAATTAAAGAGTCAAAATCTTTGTTAAGGGAAGAAATACTGGAGATCTCTCTCTCTCTCTCTCTCTCTCTCTCTCTCTCTCTCTCTCTCTCTCTCTCTCTCCTATGTTCAGGCATTCAGGTTCTAGGCAGGCTGTACATTAGACAGACAGGTGCATGTGTGCACACATGTGTGTGGCCTGTATGTGTGCTCACATAGGAAAAAACATGAGAGCCTTGAGGGAGCATGCTTTCAGGAAATTTTGTTCCTATGGTTGGTGCAAAGAAAAAACAATGTGTGTTTCTTCTCAATTTAAACTTTCTGTTTATTTTCATTTATGGAAGTACTGAACAGTTTGGTGGTGATAATGATGCAGCCACTTTTTAAAATATTCTTTGAACTTTTAAAAGCCCTTTGTGTTTTTCTAACAGTTACTCATAGAAGGGCTGGGATAGGAAAAATGCAGGCAGGCTGGTGCCTGCTTCTGAGTGTTCAGGTTTGAGCAATAGTATACCTACAAATTCAGAGATTCCCCCCCCCCTCCTTTTTTTTCCCTGGTGGTGGCAGCAAGAAGTTGGACAGGTTTCTGGGTACATCTTGTCCTCTAGAGAAATGAATGATTTCTTTCAGCCTTATATGTGTGGAATGGGTTCTGACACAGTGTACCCTGGTGGAAACTGTTTGTCTGTGAAAGCCGTCAGTCAGTAGGACACAAAAGGCCCTGGGCAGTCAAGGCCACTCCATGCTAACTAGGCCTGGCTGCACCTTGTCCCCCTGGGAGATGGGAAGGCATCTCACCACCACATTGGCCTCCTTTTCTTCCAGATGTTGCAGGTCACCTCTGGGCTCTGATGTCCCTGGACGTGTGATGCTTCTGGCAGACATTGCCTGTGTGTTTGAAGTGTCCTTGAGGCTGGCCTGGTGGGCAAATGGCCAAGAGATGATATCTTTATAGCATCTGCCGTCATCTTTGCTGTGTGGGAACTAATGGCTGCGTTTGAATAATTAGGTCTTTGCACCACAGCACAACAAAAGCAGGCACTGCTACATTAAAGCCAACATAATTACTGTAGCTCACATACGCATACTCAAAGCCCCTTTCATCCCTCCAGGACCCACAGCATTTGCGAAGGTCTGTGCACAGTATCTCTGGCCCAGGCTGCTTGGAGCCAGCACCCTCTCTATGGCTGCAGAGTATAGGCCAGGAGAACCCCATCTTGTGTCGTCCTCTGGAATTCTCAACCACTGAACACAGATCCACCTGTAAATCAGCACTCGTCACATGTGCACTTGTGTTTGGTCATGTGGGAATTTTGCTCCTCCTATCAAGCTGTGGGCACTGCATCTTGCTCACGTTTGTTTCTCTTCTGCAGCCTGTGGAGCTGTAATCTTCTGGCCTCTCGGGTCTATGTGTATTCATCTCTTAGTCACCACATCTGCTCCATCTACGTCCAGGCTGGTTGTAAAGATCAAATGAAGTCATGGATATAAAAGAGATCTGCAAAGTATAAAAATGCCACACAAAAATAAAAAAATCTTCACTTACCCTGGGTAAAGCATGAATACTATTTAATCAACTCTTCCAGATCTTTCACCCTCAATAAAGCCCTGTAACAATTGCCTTGAGGCTTTGTGGTGGCTACGATAATCCTACAGAATGACTGTCCTGTTTATAAACAGTTGGGTCTTCATAATTATTACAATAATGACCAATGAGTTCTTTTCACTAATCAAATGATACTTCTGGGACACTTACAACTAAGCAGAATACTGTGGCAGTCAATGCAGAGATAAGGATATGCCTGGTGGCATTAGTACATATAATGATATAGTCGTCCCAATTCTCTACAATCTGAAAAAGTGTCGGATCAATTCAAAAGTCAACCAGGGCACCAGGATCCAATGAGCAAGGAAAGAAGTCCTGTATCTCTCACTCTGAAGTTTAATTTTTATTGATGAATCATGGAAGAAATGAAATCCAATGTACCCATTCCAGGGTGAATGAATGCAGTCTCAGAAGAAAGAAGAATGGAACTGAAGGGGGTTCACTGGGGGCACTACTTTGGAATATGCTCTGCAATGTCCTGTCCTTAACTGCTTCTCTGCATGGTGGTGGGGGAGTAGCTTATTGTGCAGAATCTTTGCTCCCTGCATTCTGTGAGGAGCCTTGGTATAGGCTGAGTCCATAGACAGTCTTGGGGCAGCCTTAGCTCATTATTGTACATGGTAAATCTCAGTATAGGCTGAGCCTGCTGCATTCTATGGGGATTCTTGGTATATAGGCTGAGCTTGCTGCAGTATAAGAAGGGACCTTGGTATAGGTTGAGCCTGTTGCAGTCTGCAGGCTTCAGGAGTAGGGTTGGGACTTGGTATTGGCTGACTGAGTCTGTTCTGTGGAGAGCCTTGGTGTAGGCTCTGCTCACAGCAATCTGCGGTGAACCTTGGCTCTCAGGAGCAGAAATGCCCAAGTTGCATAGGTTAGCTCAAGAATGGAAAGGCATTCTGTATTCTCCTTTATAATTATTTAAGCCCATGGAAAAGTACACAGATCAGCCTGATTTTATTTTATTGTTAGATTTTACGAACACTCCCAGAGTGGTCTCCTTTCCCAAAGATGCAGACAACTTTGAATCCTCTGCCTAGCCTTCAGTTCTACAGTGCTTATTTAGGTGTTCTGTAGAATCTTCCTGAGAGGTGATAGATTAACAGGCACTTGATGACATGGGGTGGGGGGGCAGATAAAGTAGATCTGTTTTGTGCTCTGAAGAGTGTGTATTTTGTAGAGAACTAAGACACACTAACAGGAATTGCACTGAGAAGGGTTAAGAGTAACATGGGCTGACAGCTTGCCCTGGGCACCAGAAAAGTTTCTGAGATTGGCTGGACCAGTCCATGCATGAGGAAATTACTCAGAGGAACAGGACAGGGGATGCCAGGAAGTCAGGAAGAAGAGATGTATGGGTGATGGATGTGAAGGTGCTTATGATGGGAAAGAAGTATGAAGACCAGTGCTTGAGAAACAGAAATACAGATCAAATTCAAGGTTTCAAAAGAAAAGAGAAAGATCAGAGCAGTGGTCCAGAGGAGGCCAGTTTCCTTTTGTATATGCTGGCTGAGTGTCGTGCTCTGTGAGACTATTGCAAAGGATGTGGATGTCTGTTGCTCACAAGTTGAGGACAGCTGAAATCTGGGGTGTTCTGAGGCATTTCAGAGTTTTGTTTGATCCATTTCTTTTTGATGTGTATATGTCAGACAAAGATGTCCAGATTACTGTGTCCAGAGCCTTAGTGATATCTGTGCAGTTAGGCAGTGCCAAGCTCTGTGATGTTAGTGTCCATGATTAACCTCCCCACCTCGTTTTCCCAGGAGTATTTTCAAATTTTCTTTGAAGATCAAAGTGTACAGTACAATATTGAAGGGTAGAATAAAAGTATTGATTCCTATTCTTGCTTTCATGCAACAAGTCTTAGGTCTTCAGGGATGTGTTAGACATTGAAGAGTTAATCCATGTTCCTAATTTATATGGCTGTGTGCAAAGGTCCTCCACATTTCTCGAAAATCAGTGTACTATAATCTCCCCTATTTTGTAGAGATCTGACACAGAACTGTGGTCCCATGACACCAGGTCTTGGGATCCAAGCCTGCACCACTCCTACCACAACTATAGATCCAGTACCTGCTTTGGGTCAGGCCAGGAGGATAGCAGCCAATAGGGCTGGTGATGTTTGTAATTTCCTGGATTAGATTCTGGTAGAAGGGGCAAAAACAACAACCGGGAAACTAAAATGCTTAGAGTGACCACAGGGTGACCTGAGAGGCTGACAAGCTTTGCACAGCCTGTTTCTGTCATTGGAGATCACAGGCCCTGTCTTCCAATCTGGGTACCAAGACCTTCCAAGACAGTAAGCCGCAATCGATGATGCTCGCTTATTTCTAAATGTTCTGTTAGCTTAATTGAGTGCTGTCTTCTGTTTTCTCACAAAGCAGCTGAGAGAACTATTAAATACTGGCCAAGGATCAAAGTCTTCTGCAGAAAGCAAGGGGCTGAGTTTGAATGTGTGTAGGAGCAGGGTTTCCATCCAACTTCTCAAGAGGTTGAGAGAGAAGTGACCTCCCCAGGACACAGGGCTGCTCTAGGGATGGCCAAGGACCACTTCTCTAGATCACAGCCTCAGCCCTTATGGCCCGCTCCACCCCCTCAGGCAGCCCCTCACTTCCACAGCAGCCCATGTATCAGGGAAGCTGCTAGAATTGGAGACTCCACCAAAGACTCCCTCCTCACGCCTCCTCCCACTGCAAACCATAATCTTGCAGGCAGACAATGAGGACAGGACAGCTATTCAGAGAAGAGCGTGGCTGGGGAGGCTCAGGGCATGTCCCGACCGCACCTGCAGGTTTTCCTTCCTGAGGCCGCTGGGCACTGGCTGTGCTGCACCTGCCGCGGGCCAGAGCCTGCCTCTCAGCACATACCTGGGCTGCTGCAGGCCCCAGCCTGCTCCACATCCTGCTGCTGGGATTCTGTGATTCTCGCTGGCTCCTTCTGTGCCCTCCTTCACAGGCTTGCCTGACACCTGAAGCTCTGTCATTGTGTGGCCATGATTTACCTCTGTCCCCATGCCACCAGCCATGGTAGACCTCAGTTGCCATGGCTCAACTGGTTTCAGGCAGTTCCTTTCCTGATTCTGATGTTTCACTTGTCTTCTGATGATGGGTTGTTGCTGTGTCTGGAAAAGGAGAGGGGCTGATCTGGAAACAGTGACGAGGCCAGTCCTCCTGCAGAGCGGGAATGCACTTTCATTAGAAGGCTTTTTTGAGGAGCCCGAGTTTTCTCTGTAAGAGCCAACATGCACATGTTGTATTTTCAAAAAGGCTACTTGCTACTGGAGGGTGAGATTTTTCAATCTTTGTGTGGCTGTGATGTGTGTGTATATGTGTGAGTGCAGGTGTGTGTGTGGCACTATGCAAATATGGAGACCAGGGGACAATGCATCAGTGCTCACCTTCCACCTTGTTTGAGGTAGGGTGTCTTTGTTCACTGCTACATTCCGCTTGCTAGGGCCAGCTGGGCTGTGAGCTTCAGAGCTGGGCTGTGAGCTTCAGGGCTTCCCCTTCCTCTGCCTCCGCTCTCACCATAGGGAGGCTGGCATGACAGACATCACTACTGTCTCTGGCTTTACTTGGTTTCTGGGGATCCAAACTCAGGTCATCACACTGTGGATCAAGCACTTTACCCACAGAGGCATCCGTCTCCTCCTCGGTCTTGACATTTTAAATGATTTCTTTCAAGCTCTAATTGCTGTCTACAGATGAGTTGATTCATGAAGACTTGGAAAATACTGAGCGAGCAACCACATCCAACTCACAAGTGCTGCACCGAGTGAAGAAGGGAACAGTGAGCTTCTTTTCTCGGGTGAGGTGGTTCCATTCCTCAGAGGTCCCACCCTCTGTCTCAGTCACCACTGTCATCTGGAATAATTTTTCTCTAGGAATTTGTCAATCAGCTTTGCTATGAAGAGTTAACTGAGCAGGTACTACAAGCTTCTGCCTGAAACAGTGGTGGACATATTATGAGTATTGTTTCACTGACAGGAGTTTAGAATCTTCCTGATTTCCTGGACCTTCACCTATGGGTTTCCCTGAAAGTCTGTTGTGTCCACTGCACAGGTGGTGGGTAACTGGGCAGTGGAGTCAGCCATCTCTACCTGTGGAATTTGGTGGCACCGAAAGGAGGTGATAAAACACACCTCAAGAAGGGGAGGAGGCAGAGCTGTGTCCTGCCCACAGCCAAATGTCCTTTCATCTAAGAAGTCACTTGGTAGGGAACTCTGTACAAAATGTCTGGGGCCATATAACTATGGAAATAAGAAGCAATATGAGCAAGAGGGAAATAAAAACAAACAAAAGTGTGTCTCATGAATTAAGAATATTTTCCTGGTGGACTAAATGGCAGCCTGAGAGGTACACAGCAAGCCACAAATTACTGAGGCTGAGAGGGCCACTCTGTTCTGTGCCTACAGGCTGAGGGCGAATGCGTGCAGAGGTAATAACATGCTGAGATTAGCACATGTCCTGGGCACTCCCTTAGGCTGCTCCTGAGATTTCCTCACAGCCATCCGGACATAGGAATGCACGTGGGAATGAGAGGCAATGCAAGGCTTCTGTTCGCGTGGTGGACACATTGGGGTAAAGCCTCTTTCTAACAGTCGATTTGCTGGAGGGCCTGGAGAACATTCCCTCCTGGTCGACAAGCTGGGGATCTCAGCTTTCTCAGGGGCAGGCTGAGATGACCCGTTAAAGAAAACAATGCCACCAATATGTTCTTCTTTACTTTGGCTCATTCAATTATTTCTGTCTACATTGAAAAAAATGTCCTTTGCTTACGAAGTTTCACTGGGTACTTATAAAATTAGGTTAGCATGCAGACTTCAACAACTCCCCATTCGCTGTGGCTGTAGCTGTTCTTGAAGGATTCCATGCTGCTAACAATCTGTGGTGACATTCTTCCCAGTACCGTAGTGATTCTGGCATCTTTGCTGAGGTCATCCTTCGAGGGTCTCTGGGTCATCCAGATCAGAACTTTTCACATGTCCCATCTAGTGAAATGATAGCTATCTAGCTGGGGACCTGTGACTCTGTACTCCAGTTCCTTTCAGCAGTGATTTTCTCTGAGTCCATAGCTGTGGGTGCTAAAGGTACATGGCACTTCCAGATTTACCTTTAGAGAGAAGGTGATTGCCTAGATCAGTACATGCTTGTTCCCTACTGAAGCCTGAATCAGTGCTCATGGTTCCTAGTGTTGTACCCTATCCCCTACCCACACCCCCCACCTGCCTCTGGAGCTGCCAGGGCTTGCTCTGTGCTCCACTGTCCCTCCCTCAGCCCTGCCAGCTATGAGTTAGTCATGGGGCAACCTACGGGAAGGGGAAGCCCAAAAGCATCTGCTCCATTTGCTTCATATCAGGCACAGGAGCTTGACCATGCAGCCCTGTAGATGAGATGCACCAGGACACCGCTGGGCTCTAGAAACCCCTTCCTGCCTCCTGGGGAGCTTACAGTCTGGCTTGTTTATTATTCCTAGAGCCTGTGCATAGCTGTGTCCCTGCTTGCCCATCAGAAGTGTGTTTTTCTTAAAGGAAGGGAGAGCTCATTACCTGTTTTGCTTTACCACACACCCAGCAATTCTTAGATAAGGGTAGGTTCCTGGTTCCTGCTATCCTTTTTCCTTTTCTCTCTATTTTATTTTCTCCCGTTGAGTGATCCTCTCTCTTCTCTTTGCCGACTCTGTCTTCTTCTCACATTCATCTAGCTTGACAGTGCGCCTGAAATCACAACTTAATGTGCTTCTCTATGGCATCACTTAGTGATGAGTACCACGGTTCCATACCAGCTGTTTCTGTGCCAGCTTTGGTGTGAATGTGGAAATTCCATGTGGCCTAATGCAGGGCTTCTTGAACTCTTCCCACTCACAACACTTTTTCAAAATTTTGTGTGACTCCAGGAATATAGATATATTTAAAGAGACATACAAACCAAACATTTATTCAATATAAATTTCCTAGAAATTTATTGAAAAACAATTCTTTGGTATGCATATAATCTTGCATATATATTATTAAAGAGGAAAGCACTTCTCACTTTACCGAGCAGGATGTGCTTGTTTTATTTTACATAAGAAATTGAAATGTGGCCAAATATTTAATTCTCTAGGACCAAGAACATCTCCAACATTTTTAAGAGTGGAGGGTATTTTCATTTTATAATTTCCAGTGCTAACAATGATCCTTTCCATCAATATATAGTAGAAATGGTAGAAGCATGTTTAGGACTATTTCAGAAATTGCTGGGAATTCTGCTTAACCCCAAGCCAAAATTCACAACAATATTTTTTTTTATGAAACTCAAATCAATAACATAAGTAACAACTTTTCATACAAACATTCTAAATACACGATGTTTCAAAAAATACTAATTTGATGCCAACATGCTGCAGAATCACTGCAGAAAACTAGCAAAAGTCTGTTTTCTGTATTTAAGTCACTGGGTTTCGAGAAGAGCAGAACACTTTGCATGCTTGGTACAACCATTGTAATTCACAGCACTTAGGAGCCTGCCATCTGAGATGAGGGCCTTCAGACAGCATTCATGGACGGCATGTTGGGAAGCATGTGCAGTACAAAGAGACCATGTCGTACGTGAAAAACCCAGGCTGCGGTGATTGCAGGACAAAACACCAGAGACTACTGCCAGAAATACCTCGGATTCACTGCATGCTTGCTTTTGAAATAATTATTACACTTTTACTGTTGCCACATTTTCTGTGACCCCCACATTCAGTCATACAACTCCACAGGGGTTGTGACCCTCAGCTGAAGAAGCTATGATCGGGTTCCACTTTTCCCATCCTGAGCTTCAGATGACCAGACGCACCAGTCAGTGTTCTCCCCTTCTGCCCTCATGGATATGTAGGAGTCCATGTTTCAGGGCAGACTAGTGCAGGAAGGAAGGCTGCAGTCAGAACCTTGGAAACATACCTGTTACCTTGATCCCCAGGCTTTGTCCAGCTCCCATGGGGCTGACTTTCCCATTCTTTTCTAGGAAGTGTGTGGAAAAGCAAGCAAGGTGAG
This sequence comes from Zapus hudsonius, assembly GCA_004024765.1. Lineage (NCBI taxonomy): Eukaryota > Metazoa > Chordata > Mammalia > Rodentia > Dipodidae > Zapus > Zapus hudsonius. The sequence goes on from PVHP010005855.1 coordinate 13,735, forward strand.
TAAGACTGTGTGCGTGGACACATTGCCTCTGTCTACAAGAAATGAAAGGAGTTGCAATAACAGATGCAGTTGAGAACATGGAAGATTGAGAGAGAAGGATTCTCCGCTGGGTGCAAGCATGAGCATGTGTATCTGTGCACTTTGTGTGTGTGTGTGTGTGTGTGTGTGTGTGTGTGTGTGTGTGAGAGAGAGAGAGAGAGAGAGAGAGAGAGAGAGAGAGAGAGAGAGAGAGAGAGAGGTCCATAGCTTAAAGATAACACAATACTTAAAAACTCACACTCACATAGCAATGGGTAGCTTGGTGGTCCTAAGATGTTGGAAAAAGATTTCTTTCCAGTGAGCTGTAACCCCTTAGGTATTATTATTTTCATAAGGACGGCACTTTTGTGCTCAAGCAAGAGGCATATTGATTGACCTGGAGTCAGCATCTTGTGAAATTAGAACATTATGTTTTTAGCTGAGCATTTTTGCAGCAAAGGCATTTGTGCATCATATAATGAGAATCCCTTAGTCACCAGCACTGTTCAGCTGAATTGCACCTGCCTTGGCTCCTTCTAGGCCTGCCTACCGAGGGTGATGATCCTTGGAGGAATTCCAAGGATCCACAGCACATAGGCCGGCAGCTTGTGGCACTCACTGAAAGCTGCTTAAGAGGTAACCAAAGCAGTGACCAAAATCACAGCTACTCTTGGGAATGTGACACAGAATACAAAGACAGGCCAAGTCCTTGACTTGTGGCCAAAGCACACAGATCTTTGTGTATCATTTATATATGATAATTATGAGAGAATTTACAGAGCAACTTGTATGCATCCAAAAATCTCTCTGAATTGTTTTCAATCGATTCATATAAGACTTCCTCAACCTGAATGGTAAGCATTCTGATGACACCCCTCCACCTACTGCACAATGCAGGTGGGATGCCACAGGCCAGTTGGGATTTGGAGGGGACCCAGCCCCTTCTATAGTGCTAAGGAGATCCTTCTCTGATCCAGCCACAAGGCCGGTTAAAAGCATACTGCAGGTTTCAGAATATCCAGGTCAGGAGACCATTACATCCTTGCTTAGGGGAAGGGAGAGAGAAAAGGAAGAAGGTTTACCAGGCCTGGTCCACCTACAAATGGTGACATTTCTGCCTTCTTTGTTTTCCTATGACCAGGCAGGAAGGCTCAAGCATTCTCTTAACATAAGGGGTCCTCAGATCAGTTAGCTCTCATATTCTGTTTGTATGCTGTTAACTATTTCCTACAAATACACACACACACACAGAGAGAGAGAGAGAGAGAGAGAGAGAGAGAGAGAGAGAGAGAGAGAGAGAGAGAGAAAGAGAAAGAAAGGGGGGGGGGCTTGCTTGCCCCATGCAGGGTGAGAAGTCATCTCATGCCCAGGCACTTTTCCCCAGAGGCAACAGGCCCCACAGGGTCTGTGGCTGCACCCTTGTACCCCTGTGCTCTTTGGGTGAATTGCGGTTGCCAGGAAGGGATGGGGAAGATGAAGGGCATGGTCTGGAGGAAGGGTGCAATCTGTGGCACCCTGATGCTCCTACATGGGTGCTATTTTCCTGCAGCTTTCTCACCTTGCTTAAATGCTGGGTTTCACAGGGGAGCTCCCTGAGCTGCTCATCAGAGGAAGGAGCCATTAAAAACTGTGGCGCTTCCCTCAGCATGTCTTCACTAGGCATTGTGCCATGGGTCCATGGGCTTAGGTCCTCCTGCCTCCTGTCTCCAAAGCCCCTTCAAGCCCTCCTTCACCACCTGCTACCCAAGCAGCTCCTCCCCATCCACCCCTCCTCATTTTCCTTTCCTTCTGGCTTCTCTAGAGACTTGTTTTTTTTCTGGGGTATTCTTGTACTTGTGCTATTCTGAACCCCCATTTTGAAAGAACCCAATTGCTCCCCTCTGTCTTCTCTTTTTTTTTTTTACTAAAACCATGTCCAAACCCCAACACTTTTTCTGCACCCTCTCACTAGCTCAATATCCAGATAGAGCAAGCCTCACTCTCGGCTCTTTCTACCTCCTAACACTGATCAGTGCTTGGGTTGAATTTCTGAAATGATAAAGTGCTTTAACCATACCTCTAGACCCCTCTTCCATCTTGACTATGCTAATGGACAGGGTGGAGGTCCTCAGGATCCAGGTGTCCAGAGCTGATCAAGGAAACATAGCTCAGTGTCTGTTTCTGATCCTAGCTGACGACAATCAATGCTTATTTGTACAACTGTCTCTCCTTTGTAAGGGAGTTTGAGAGGTGATTTAACCAAATGCTTAGTACAGACGAATGGTGTGTGCCTTATGGTATTCCCTCTGGTATGTGCTGAGAGAATTCCATTCCGGAAGCCACAGTAAGTTTTCAGGATGGAAGGCACCATGTTGGGACAAGGAGTCACAGGTATGGAGGGCGATGGGCAGCCCACAGGTGGAGGAAGATGAGGGCTCTGATGTGACTTGAAGGAGCAGCCTGCCATGCCCCACAGCTTTGGTAAGTCAAACAGAAGAATATGCAGGGAGCATCTCCACTGACAAGATCTTAGTTAAGCCACACTCGCCTCAGACCTAAGCCCGCTCAGCATCTTCCTTGCAGCCCCTCACTTCCACAGCAGCCCATGTGTCAGGGAAGCTGCTAGAATTGGAGACTCCACCAAAGACTCCCTCCTCACGCCTCCTCCCACTGCAAACCATAATCTTGCAGGCAGACAATGAGGACAGGACAGCTATTCAGAGAAGAGCGTGGCTGGGGAGGCTCAGGGCATGTCCCGACCGCACCTGCAGGTTTTCCTTCCTGAGGCCGCTGGGCACTGGCTGTGCTGCACCTGCCGCGGGCCAGAGCCTGCCTCTCAGCACATACCTGGGCTGCTGCAGGCCCCAGCCTGCTCCACATCCTGCTGCTGGGATTCTGTGATTCTCGCTGGCTCCTTCTGTGCCCTCCTTCACAGGCTTGCCTGACACCTGATGCCCTGTGATTGTGTGGCCAAGCAAAGAATGGAAAAACAGCACTTTCCTTAGCTCTCCTGCTTACTTCTCTCAGAGTTCTTAAAGAAAATTCATGTATTAAAACTATTTCATCTACTCAGCTAATATTTTTCTCCCCCTCCTTTTCCCCTACCAAGTAGGGTCTCATTGTAGCCCAGGCTGACCTGGAATTTACTATGTAGTGCTCAGGCTTGCCTCAAACTCACAGTGATCCTCTCTTATTTCTGCCTCTCTTGTGCTGGTTAAAGGTGTGTGCCATAAGGTCTGGCTATGTTTTTTCTTTTTCCACCTCTTCCTCTCTCCTTCCGTATTCTCCACTTTCTCTCCTTCCCTTTGTCAGTTTTCAAGTCCATAGTCCTGCTGAGTTCCTGCCTCTTTGAAGGCAGGGGTAAGGTTTCTTTTTGCACGTTCTTCATTCCACTTAGTATACTGCCTGCAACTATCAGGAGCAGGAGTGCAATACATACACCATGCATAGATCCTGGCAGGATGATTCCAGAAATGTGGAATCCACTACAGAGTCCATCATTTCCTGCTGTGTGGCCCTGGTGTCCCAGGGCTCTGGCCTCTCTTCTGCAGTTATATGATTAAAATAGAGCACCTAGTAACTAGAAATGCAGAGTAAGGCAGCCTGATCTCCACCTAGTCAAACTTATAGCATCCAAATTAAAACTACAGCATGAAGACCAGAGTACAAATTTGGTTTATTATTATAACCTTACTTGGATACAAGTTCATGCTTACTCAGTCAGATTTTAGAGTTTTATTTCACACAAATCGTACGTTCTATTGACTGCTCTGCACTATTTTAACACATTTGAAGAGTTCAGTTTCTGTCATTCTTGTCACAGGCGAGCAGTGGTCTCAGCCTCTCTTTTCTTTCTGTGGTCTGTTGACTGGCCTTGGAGACACTAAGGCCTGTTGATCACTTCATGGAATTTATCTTGGTAAAGCATGGGCCTGGCCTAACATGTAGGTTAGTGATTAGGAAATCTCATGGTCTGCTGAGATAAGAATAGTGGATGGGGAGAAGTGGCAAGGGCCTCACACTATGTACACATTTCCCAGCAATCACCAGCCTTTAAACCCATCTGAAGATTCTTCAGGAAGCTGGTTTACACAATTCCCCATGGTTCAGGGAGATGAGGCTGGAGGAACAGATGTAGACAATTCTTTAGTGTTAGAATCAGATAAGGTCTCAAGCCTTGCCTTTGCTCTGTGCCCATCGGGGACACACAGAAAATGTCTTGGTTAAGTCCAGTTTCCTACATATAGAATGAAATTAGTAAATAATGTTCATTTTTACCTGCTAGTAGTGAGAAATCGATGATATAATAAATGTGGAATACTTAGCACACAAGTACTTGCTGGATTTATTTATTTTGTGTCACAAAATGTTGGTGGTTCGAGTCCATCATCTAAATCTGGCATATTTTTTCTGAGGCATTCACTGAGGAAAACTTGCCCAAATGGATTTAGTATTCTAGGTTGCTCTATGCTTTCAAGTTAAAGGCTCCTCCTAGGGGGTCCTGACTCATTCTCCAAATGTTACTCCTATAGGAATTTTGCATTCCTCTGTTTTATGCCTTATGGGCCTTCTTTCCAGCTTCAGTGTAGTATGGTTGTGGGCCGCAGTGTCTTTGCTCAGGCTGCAACTGCCTCCATTTGCTCCAAGCCTGGGAGATGTGGGCCAAGGATGGGAAGCTCTCAGCTTAAGGGGAAGACAGACTGTATTTCACCCAGTTTATTCGAATTCTATTTAAGTTGACCAGTTCTCACCCCAGGGAGCTCTCTGTGAACCTGGCAGAGGCCACATAATAGGGGCAGTGTGGAGCTGAGCAGGCAGGAGGGAAGTCAAAATAAACAAGAGGATGTGTGTCTTAGGGGTAGAAATATTTTCTTGACACACGAGGTGGGAGGCAAGAGGTACACAGAAAGCCACAAATTACCAAGGGCAGAGCTGCGAGAAGTTAACTGCTGCCCAAGGGTAATGTCACCCTGATGAAGTTATTTCAAACTTAGAAGATACCTCACAGTTAGATTCCCTTCCTTTTCTACTCTCCTGTGAATCCAAGCAAGATTCCCTGTGACAGATCTTATGGAAACAGGGCTTTGGTTTGATTGTACATTTGGGTTGCTAACTGAGTGATAACTTGGGATGGGAAATCATCCTAGTAACCACCTAGTTCACTCTAACAAGGAGGGCATCATGTCACCAGAAGTCTCTGCCAGTCTCTAAATGAACTGTGAATCAAATCTCTGTATCTTTTATACTCTCTCTCTCTTTAATGTGATTTTAAATCCTCTATTGGCCACACTTGGTGAGGATTTATCAGCTCTGGTGAGAATTGGGGCTTGATTCACGAGGAAATAGGGTCCACTGGACTAAGGACAGGATCTGGAAATATGGAGGAACCTAAGAGCACTTCCTAGGAACTGTGTCCAGATGCTTGTTTTCATGTTGAATTTTCAGTTGTCATATTAATTGCCTTGAGCTTAAACTTATACACCTGTATGTTGGGGGCAGAGGAGCTGTTATCCTGAACCAGTGACAGGTGATGACATGGCCAGCGAGGGTGTGAAATTGCTATTACACAAGAGATGAGGGGAGGCCCAGGGCAACTGATTCAGACCACACTAGCCCTCACTAACCCTCATGGTATTGCGCAGAGTACGAACTTAGTGCATGTTTTGGATGATTTTATGGTGTGAGCAATTGCAGGCCTGCTTTCTTACAAGTGTAGTCTTGTACACAGAGATATTTGTGGGTTAAGAATGCAGGACTACCAGTTTTCAGTGGTGGTTTTCAAATCCTGTAGGCCACAAAAAAGGTACTTGATTGTTTCCCAAACAGAATCTCTCTGTTGCAGGATGATGTGTGCCTCCCTAGAGGGGCCCAGGGTGGCCTTTTCTGGTCCTAGAGAGCAAAGAGGAGAAGAAGAAGCCAATGCTTTGAGGAGCCTGTGGGAGGAATGATTACCCAATCTGTCCAATTATAATTGCTCATCCATAGGCCCAACTCTTACCCCTCAGGGCAGGCAGGTTTGGGCTCTAGGTTGGATGCACTTTGCTATAAGTCAGACCACACTGAACAGCAGAGTAGGCCAGGGGGGAGAGATCTGGTCTTCCAATGTACTCTCTATGTGCTCAGACAGGCCTGGCACAAAGTAAGTAGATTTTTATGTTAAAGTCATTTGTGAGTTGCCACAGCAGTGAAATTAAGAGAATGTGACAACCTAGATATAGTGACAGGAGGAAAAGCTCTGAGAACATGGAGCAGGAGGGTATTTTCTACATATACATCGAGAAGCTCTGTGGCAAAGCTATATTCCTCCAAAGTCATGGGCCAGCATCATCTTAAAGGTATGGTGCCATAATCTAGGGGTATTTGGGGGTTGTTGTTCACGTTTTAAAAATTGAAATGTCAAGTAATGAGAAACACATGAAAGTTAATATGCAATTGACCTATAATAAACTTTAGGTACAGATGTCTGTGTCTAGGAGTAAAAGTGACATTCGCTAGGGTCCATGGCTCAAGTCTGTTCCCTGCAGGTGAAGGGACTGTTGCTCTCCCAGTGGGTGTGTGGCTTGACCGAGAGGCTCTCTTGGAAGGTGGTCATGTAGCAGTGGTGGAATCACAGAATCATGTATGGCCTCAGCCCAACAACTCCACTCTTCACACTCCCCCTAAGAAAGCCACTGATGAGGATGTGCCTCACAGAGATGCTTGTTTAGAATTTCTTGAATGGAAAAAGCATTGGAAAAACTGATGTGTTCACACAGGTCAGCGGTCTAACATAGCCTTTGGCACTGGATTATCAGGGAGCCTGACAAGATGGGCTACAAACACAGAGTGACCTGATCATTGAAAACAGCAACAGCATGTGATCATCTGCAGAGCTCCAAGGAGGTATGCTCTGCAAATTATACATGGGTGTGCTTAGAAATTCCTTTGAAAGCTAAAAAGGATCCACCAGAATATTAATCAATATTTTATTTTTTTCAGTGAACCTTGATTACTTTGTAATAAGAAAAAAACAATTAAAGTGAGGAAGTAATATCAGCAAGATGATGAAGATCAATGATTCCTGATTCCTCTACCAAAGCAACAATTCAGCAATGGCTCATCAACAAAAGTGGTTCTGGGAGAACTCAGAGTAAACTAAAGGTGCTGTAGCCACCTGTTCAAGTACAAAATCTAAGTGGCTGCACAGAAAGTGTTGGCTGCATTTTAACTGCATTACATCACCTCTCAGCCAGACATGTCCTCTTTGTGGAAGAAAAGGACCCCACAAACCTTGCCACCATCATGTCATTGTTTGGGTGACTGTGGACTCCATAATCCCCACCAACAGTGGCCTCAGCTGATGGACTGTACAAGTTATCATGCCAACCTGGAGATGGTACAGCCACACCCACTCCCTGGATGCAATAAAAAAACTGAGCAAAGGACCTGACACAGATTTCTAACATATGGCCAACAGGTATATAAAAAGTGTTCAAGGTCACTAACCAAGACACAAGAGATATTACCTCACTCCAATTAGGATAGCTATTATGAAAAAATTAATACATGCTGGCAAAGGTATGGATAAAGAGTAAATAATAGACACCATTGTTGGGAATGCGAGTTAGTAAAGCCAATGTGTAAAATAATGTAACACATTGAAAAGAGAACTACCGTGTAACCTAGCAGTGAGGTGTGTCTTACATCGAAGCAAACTAATGCTGCAGAATCTCATTTTTATATAACTCCAAAGCACTGTCATATGATGGATGCATGTGTCTGTGGAGAAGGCTGGGAGATGTTCAACTGTTCATTGCAAGAAAGCTCTGAGATAGCCAATTAGACTAAAACTTGTATGAGTGGCAACCTGCATCCAAACAGAGAGAAAGGGATTATATGTGATGGATATGTCAATTAGCCCCATAGCGACAATTATTTCCACATATATGCAATAAATATGGTGTATACCTTAAATATATATAACTTTGGTCCATTATAGCCATTAAAGATGAAAATATAGAAATGGGTGTTCCATTGTTTATAATATTATAGACAGAATAATTGTGTCCAAGCCTATATATATCAGGAATGTTTATTTCACAGAATTGCTTATTCCATTTACTAGTCACAATTAAATTTTGTATACAATATCATCTTTGTTGAACTAGAAAAATAATATATATGAAGTAAGAAAAAAGGATTTACTCTTCCAAGTGGTCTCTAAGCTTGCACACAGGGAGGAAGCCTGTGTCGGAACCCTCTCCTCTGCTGCTGTGTTACTCAGGGAGAAGGTGGCTCACAGACCACAGGAGGCCTGCCTTTCTCTTAATCCATAATATGGCCACGAGCACATGCTAGGCTCTGGAAGTCCCTGCTGTGGGCACCATGTGTGGGATGTAGTATGATATGATCCCTGATAAGGAGTGTACAGTAGGAATCAAGGCAGTAGAGGGACAATGCTCCTGTAGTGCATGGGGGGGGGCAAGGAGGCCTAGAGCAAGGTTAGAGGACAGTGACACTGGGAGCCAGGGCTGAAGAGATTTGACCTCTGACTGCCATGCAGAGGCCATGGTCAGGAGCACCTGAGATCAGCTGAAAGCTGGGCCTATGTGCCCATTAAGGATAAGAGACAGAATAGGGCTCTGCTCACTGAGAGGGCCGATTCATGGTGTGCTGTGGTGCTTTTCAGGGTTCAACCCACTCATATTCATTGAGGGCCTTCTGTATGCAGAGGACTAATGGCCATGACAGATACAAGCATATTTGTAAGCTGGTATGATTGGTAAGAAGAAGCCTTGCATAACAGAAGAAAGCATATTAAAATCGACTCCATGACTATTTCATCTTTCTGTAACTCCTGATGTTGCAATATATTTTTCCAGAATTACTTACTGTTCTTTTGCTATCATTTTCATTATTTTTTTTGCTACAAAGAAAACTCAGCGATTTCAATTATTTTTTTAATGTATACCCCAACTCTTCCTGACATGAAGGCTATTTGTATTCCTAATTGATTATCCAATTGCTTGATTCATTTAATTAAGCTAGAGGTTCTATGATAGGTGTGTACTTCCACAGCTACTCCATGTGATGAGCCCCCTCTAGCAATGTTAAAGTCTTTTGTCAAAACAACATCTATGAGGAACTGTGTGCCTCCCATGAATTTTATTTGCACCCTGCCCAGTGATACATGTAAGTGAACCCTATTCTCTCTCCAAAACACACTATTTGACATTGTCCTTCTGAGCTAGATAGAACAAATAAACTATGCGTGTCTCCTTTTGTACTCACTGGAAACAATACACATTTAGGAATTCACATATCATTGAAATCACTTGGATCTTTGAATACTTGGGCTTCAAATTCCATCTGGCTCTGTAAGATAAAAGTATTCCACTTAGTACAGACTTCCAAAAGAGCTAGAACAAAGCAAAACAACCCATGTCTCTAATGTGTGTGGAAAGACAGGGTTCCAGTGACTTTTAGTCTCTATGGGGACTTGACTCACAGGTTGGGTCATACTGATATGAACAGGACTCCATGGCCAGCATTCTGGTAGCCTCAGACTTAGTAAAGGGTGTGAGGGTGTGTGGGTTGCAATGGGGTCAGTACCTGTGGAGTCTGAGGAGCAGGAGTCAGCCAGACTATGGAGAGCATGGAGTGTCCTCCTAGAGAGCAGAAGGCTGGCTGGGAGCCATGGGTGAGAGAAGGGTAGGGTTCCAAAAGAAAAGGACTTATAAATATTCATGGCATTTGTTAACAAGGGGCAAGGTGACCTCAGCAACTACTGACCACAGTGCTGATCATCTATCTGGACCATTCTCTCAAGACAATTGGCCATGCAGGTGTGGAACCAAAAGTTCCTTCTCTCCTTTCCATTTGACTTGTGTTTAAGATAGAAAAGTTTAAATCCTTCTAACATCGTGACAAGAAGGTTTGACTAACCAGATGCACACTGCTGGATTCTAGCACTGGTGAGGCCTGGAAATGGTTTCCTTTTCATACCAGAGAATGTGGTAGGGAAAAGGCAGCAGGAGCCAGAAATGGGAGTAAGAAATCTGAGGATTCAAGCTGAGGTTAAATCATGGTACAAAGAGTTGTGATAGAAACTATATTCAAAGCTGTCTTCCTGGTGGTGTCAAAAATAGCTCCAGGGTTTCTGACCAGCTGCAGAAACTGGACACTGCTTAATGATGCAGGAGAGTTAGGAGAAGGGTAGATTTTGGAGAAACTGAGAATTTGCTGAGAACATCTAAGTGAATCCTAGATGCACAGAATAGCATGAGGGGATGGACTATAAGTAACTCCCATTTTCCAGGGTAAAATCTCCAGTGTTTCCTTATCTTCCAGACAAAGCCAAGATACACAGGACACAACTCTTCTGACCAGCCCCTCCTCTCCAGCCAAATACACCCCAGCTTCTCTTCTAAGACACTAGTTTGCATTTCTTCTTCCCCCTCCTTCTCTCCCTCCTCCCTTTTTGGCACATGTGCCACATACGCTATTCTTTTTGCTAAGATTATTTTCCCCCATTTTCATCTGTCTGTTTTGTCTTTTGAAACCCAGTTTTTCAGATAAGCCTTCCTTGTAACCCACCCACTCTTCCCTGGTGGTTCCACACATATTATGTGGATACCCCCCTTTCCCACCCATCATCATATTCCACTCTTGTCTCTGTGGACGGTGGTACCAGAGTACCCGGGTATTCCACAAATCAGTGAATGAACTATGATAAGCCATCTAAGTCCTCTGAGCCTGTTTCTTTGTCTTGACCTTGGTGATAGGGGCATGATATGACGCTTGGAGACATTGCTTGGCACACACAAAGCACCATAGGTCATTAACTATTATTATACTACCACTTATCACACTGTTGTGTAATGGTTTTCATGTTGGCTTTTGCCCTTTAGTACAGCCACTGAGCCTTTCATCTGTGCTGCTGGCGCACATTAAGGTTCATTAATAGTTTCTCACATGAATGAGTGAGTTTATGAATGAAAAATAGAGCATTGGGCTGGAACAGTGCCATGAGGCAGACTGGTAGTTCTGCAGGAGGTTTTCTACACTTACAAGCTGCTCTCATGGTGAATGGGATTCCTCCAGCCCGCCATGCTCCAATTTGGGAAGGTCTGGATTGTTTAGCTCACATTCTATTTTGGAAACAGTTCAGCAAAAATAGTATTGTTACCTTTGGATCAGGTAGGCATGGCCCAAAGGCTTCTAGTAGCAGGGTCTCTTCTCTCACAGCCTTCTCGTAGTCTGCAAAAGACAGTTTCCCATCATGGTCGTGGTCCTGAGGGATGATAGCTGTGTGTCAGTTAACACCTAACACACCAGCGGCAAGGGTACGCTTTTCACAGGTATTAGTAGATGAAAGATGAGAGGATTGGTTGGGAAATTGGAAAGATAATTTTGTTTGTATGTAGGGCTGCTGGACATGGGACCCTGAGCCTTACACACACTAGGTAAGCACTTTGCTTCTGAGCTGCACTCAGACTCTAGATAATTTTAATATCACAATAATAAGCACAATTTGTTTTTTAAAACTAAACAAAAAATATAAATTACCATAATCTAAACTCATTTATATCCCACTGTGGCTTATAAATTTCCATATAAAATGCCAAATTACACATAATTACCATTTTCTTCAGGGTAATTTCTACCAAATCTTTAATTCCTTCATCAGGGTCTTCCTCAGAGGGCTGTTTGAGAAGACTGTTCTTCAACATGTGGAACATTTCCTCCTTCGAAATGAAGCCATCACCATTCAAATCAAATACTTCAAAGCAATCTTTAAAAACACAACAAATGATGGACTTGATAGTATGACGAAGGTCACATTTTTCCTGAATGAGTTTTCAGGGCAAAGGTTTACCTTGCTGATGCTTTATGGACACTATGAGTCTTGGTGCAAGTTGACTTGCATAGAAATGTTTATGTGCATGATGGGAATACACCCAACCTTCCCTACAAATTTCTTTACCTTGCTACAGAAAGGTGCACTCAGTTATACATGGAAAACTGAAGCATGGGACTTCAACAGAGCTTATTTGAATTAGTTACTTAAGGATCAGAATGCATGAATCAATGTTCATTTGTTGAATGGTTAAAATTCTACTTATGTAAAACACCTGCGAAGTCAGTGTACTGAGGCGTACATAATTGGAATGTGCAGTAATGACTGCCTTCTTTCTTGGCATGAATCATTCCTTAGAATTGCTTGATTTTCCTTTTCATTAATCTCTATTGACTTAAACTCATTCCATGAAAAAGGCCAATGAGGACTCAAATGAGCCTTTAATGGAAGATGATACCAACTATTGATCAAGATGATCAAGACTGACAATGTTGGCTGGTTGGAGGACAGTGATTTAAATGCTTTAGTTATGCCAATTACAATGTATCAACCAATAAGATAACCTGTACACTTACATTTCATTTTTTCTTCTAAAGTTCCTCGAAGAAACAGTGACAGTCCATGAATCCACTCCGACACGTTTACACAGCCATCATTGTCTTTGTCAAAACCTCTGAATACTAAAAAGAGATACATCATCATACTTGCTGGCATTTTAACACTCAATAATGTTCTGAGCTTGATACAGCTTCCTTTGAAAAATCAGAGAAAATTTCAGGATCTCATAGTCCAGCGTTCTCACTTGGCAAAGAAGCAAACTGAGGCAAGACAACATCAGGAAATTACATATTCAATTTTTCCTTTATTTTGTGAAAACAAAATATTCTGAATATCAAAATGAATGGATTAGTTAATAATATATTGGTATGTTAAACATCACTATCATATTAGATATGTTAAACAAATTAATGTAAAATATGTTTTATATTTTGCTACTCAAGACAAGTAATTTGGTTCCATGATGGAATTATATCTCGATTTTTATTGGTCAGTTTTCTAGGATGCAAGGAAATTTAAAAAAAAAAAACTTTTAAAAATTAGTCTATTATGTTTTCTAAGCAGGCATAGAAATATATTGGGCTTTTTATATAAAGGGAAACCTAGCTATTCAATATGACTTTGTTCCCTTTCTAGATCTACAAAATCAAAAAAGAATATTGCTTCCTTCTCTATCATTGGGAGGTAACAATTTTGCATTCAGGCAAAATGGAGAGTGTAGAGCATCCTGTTCTCTCCCAAGGCTATGACCAAATTCCAATTTTTTTTTTTCAGGTACGTTTGGATTTTGCCAGTGTGAATCATGTGTATCTCTTACCTCTGTCCATAATCATGTCATCTGTCATTCCAAATGTCATATGCAGGATGTTCCGAAACGCATTACGGTCTAGTCCAATGGCCATCCCTTGACGCTCCACCGCATCACCCACCAAGGTGTAGAAAAGCTTTATAAGACAGTTCACTTCAAAGTTATTAACTGTAAAAGAACAAAACTGACATGTAACAAAAGTGTATGATTAGTTCTAACATATTTTGCATTAATGAGTTTACATATACATCATCAAGTACATCAAAGGCACAGCCCCTCCAACCTTCTGCTATTTTGATTTACAGCCCTTGAATTAATGGAAGATGATGCCAGTGCTACATTACCCAGTAACAGAAAGGCACATTGGCTCACAACTGGAGTCAAATAGCTCAATCAAATTTAGGAAGTAAAAAGAGATTATCCAGGTGTCCTGAATGATGGCTATGGTGTCAGAATCCAAACTTGACAAGGCTGGCAGAGATTTGATGGAAATAAGAATGGCAATATTTAATGCTGGCAAGGTTTCCAAGCATTTTGATTATTGGTGTTCATAAAATTTGCAAATCAACTCCTCCATGGAAGTAGATACCAGGCTCCTAAAAATCTATGCAATAATTTTCATTTCATTTAGCCTTAGTGAATTCATAAGTCAGTTTTTGAAATCAGAATCACTCATTTTATAATAAAGTGTTAAGTGTGTTCTGGCACTTAATATGTTTCCTCTTAAGATATGTGAAAATTAAGCAACTATTAAGTAATATATTGGAGGAAGAAAATCTTTACTTAAAACACACACGCGCGCACACATATACATATATGTGTATGTGTATGTATATACATGTACAGATACCTGCCTGTAGTCATAATTGCATAATGGTGGTGATTATAACTACTGAGCTAATTATCTATGTTAGAACTGCCTTTTGAGTTATGAAGGTAGAAGGGTTATTATTGCCTGGTATTAAGAACACAAGTGAACCTAAATGTGAAATATGAGTAGAAAATTGGCAAAAATTCATTTCAAAACCAGACAAAATTATAGTTGAATACTTTTTTAAAAACAAGGAAAACCCTGTGTGTGTGAGAAGAGAGCACACAGGAATGGAGAATTATTCCTTACCCTACAGGTCAGGACAGGTGTGAGTATGATTTTTGTTTGCAGACCACATTATAGAGAAAAAATTTAAAACACTGGAAAAGCAAAAGTTTAATAAATCAAGAGTAGAAAAGAACATGACAGTTAACACTTTTTAAATAAGTTGTTAATTATTGTTAAAAATAGTCATTCAAAAAAATTAACCACATAACTACCATATAACCCAGTAATTCTACTTCTGAATATAACCATAAGAATAGAAGATACTTAATCAGATACCTGTATAGCATTGTTCATGGAGGCATTATTTACAAAAGCAAAAAGAAAAAGGCAACCTAAGTGTCCAGTGATGGACAAATTGTAGCATGTGTGAACAGTTATGTGCATTAAAGTAAGTGAAAAAGCTAGAAAGAAAAGTGTAATCATATCTTGCTAAAGAGAGACACCCTTTCCTTCCCTTCCACTATCAGACTTTTTATTCACTTGCAAAATCAGTGGGGCTCTTAGGAATCAAAGCCAAAAGCTGACCTCCTAAGAAAAGATACAACAGTCTTCCAGCCTACATCTGTCAAAGGACTGGACCTAGGGGAAAGAAACTGTTAGGCCTGAAGTGGGAGGGATTCTGAGATCCACTATCCCATTAACCTCTGAAACTTTTCTCTTTCAAAAATGGGTGATCTTAGAAGACTCTATTTTTTTTTCTCTACTAGAATTGAACAAAAATATATCTCTGACAAGAGAGACAATGAAGGCAAATTTAGAGCCCAAGGCCCCTTCATCTCTGTATCATAGTTAAATTTACATGTGTTCTAGTTTTTGTCTCAGAGTTTTGTGTAAATTATAAGACATTCTGGCATGACAGGAGGGAAATTAAACCTCCCCCCCCCTATTTGGCCAAACTGTAAATAAATCCATTTTCACTTACAAATTTCAAACAAGCACCCAAAACCACTAAGTAATCTTTGCAGCTCACTTAACTATTTTATATTTTCTAATTTCTTTTAGAATACAGGGACACTGAAGCAGCAAATTATAGCCCTAAGCAGCTATTAACAAAAAGACAAATAAAGCTGGGCGTGGTGGTGCACTTCTTTAATCCCAGGACTCTGGAGGCAGAGGTAGAAGGATCTCCTGGAGTTCAAGGCTACCTTGAGACTAACCCTACCTTGAAAACAAAAACAAAAAGACAAATAAATGATTCCACTTACTTGGAATACTCTAGTTAAATTCACAGTGACATGAATGTTGGTTGCCATTGAATACGGGAAGGAGAATGGGGAATTCATGTGTAATTGGTATGGGGTTTTGCTTGGGAAAGATGAAAACATTCTGGACATGGAACATGGTGGTGGCTCCTTCCCATCTGAAGTTTCACTTGCCAACAATTCAAAATTTCAGAAAACAATTCACAAGTTTTAAGTAACTTTTATGTTATTATAGTTCTTCTATTTATCATTTGTCATTGCTTCTAATTTCTTACCCTATCTAAATTACAACTTAAGTTTTATGGTAGGTATAACTGTACAGGGGGAAAAAAACCACTGAATACATAGGACTCAATACTATTGATGATGGCAGGTCTTGAAAGGACTCCTCTCAGATGAGCAATGACTTTTTCATTTAATGCCATGGAATTAAACATTTAAAGCAGTTAAATGTGAAACTCAATAATACATATAACACAGTGTATACATGTTGAAAACAAAGAGTTGTTAGTGGTTGAGAACGAAGGAGCTACATGCAGAATGACACACTTCATGAGCATGATATGGTGGCTGAGGGATGTCGATAGACTATTTTCCATTTTAGCTGGAATAACAATTAAATAGTAGTTTAATTCTTGACCCAAGAGATCAAAAGTTATCTATACTAAACTTCCTCCTGAAATATTTGATTTTGAGAACTATACTGCATGAAGTTATGGGAACTCCAAGAATAATATTTCATCTTTATAGAATGCTCTACATGAGTCTTCAGGTCGTATCTGTAGATAGATGGTGATTCACAAGGTGCTCACTTAATATCTTTCCCCCTGATAGCCATACCACCCAGCACATCATCATCTTGCAACTACAAAAATAATTTTACACAAAGTTCTCTGCTTAAGGAAACTTAAAATTATCATAATGTCCATGAATTATTTTTTAAATATTTTATTTATTCATTTTCAAGCAGAGAGAGAGAGAGAGAGAGAGAGAGAGAGAGAGAGAGAGAGAGAGAGAGAGAGAATGCACCAGGGCCACCACCTTGTGGGTCTGGCTTACATGGGTACTGGGGAATTGAACCCTGGGCCTTAGGCACTGGAGGCAAGTGCCTTAATCACTGAGCCATCTCTCCAGCCCTCATGAATTATTTTTTACAAAATGTAATTCCATTTGCTTTTTACAAGGATTCCATCAAACATTTTAGGGCTCACATTAAAGTTTTTGTGTAAGAACCAAAACTTAAAAAATTGATTTTTTTCAGATATCTTTCACTTATTTAAATACATACTTATCAGGGCTGGGGATTCACATCAGTGAGAGAGTGCTTGCCTACCATTCACGAGGTCCTGAGTTCCCTCCTCAGCTCCAAAAGAAAATAACCCCACAGAAACCACTTATTTTTCAATTGTTCACAGAATGTTTGTTTGATATGCAATGCAAACTTACTGAACAGACTAAATCAAAACTAGTGTTGTATATACCAGTTATTGCATTATTTGAATATTGTTAAAATGCTTATATATTTATATATTACATCATACATATATGTATGGAATAGCTTTTTTTAAGAAATGAAAGTGTTTGGGGGCTGGAGAGATGGCTCAGTGGTTAAGGCACTTGCCTCCAGTGCCCAAGGCCCTGGGTTCAATTCCCCAGTACCCACATATGCCAGACCCACAAGGTGGTGCCCTGGTGCATGTTCTCTCCCCCCTCTCTTTTTCTCTCTCTCTCTGCTTGAAAATGAATAAATAAAATATTTTAAAAAAAGAAATGAAGTGTTTTAAGCAACACAACAGAATGACATCTTCATCAAATTATAATAACCATAACACCTTAAATTACAGGATGCATTTTTCTTAAAATTTGAAGATGCTTGTCTCTACCAACTTCTGTTTCTAGCACTGCCTCCCCTTACTCATTACCTCAGACACTCATGGTGACAGGGAGGCACTCGATCTACATTCAAGCATGTGTCTCCCTTCTCCCTTGTACAGTGGAGGTGGTCTGAGGAGGTTTCCTCCAGTGGTCAGAGGCTTATGAATCAGCACACAATTTCTAGACATGCTCACCAGGCAATAACCACACCTAAAGCTTCCTAGCCGGAAGACAGTTCTGCTCATCAGTCCTAAAGGCCTTTTCAAACAGAGCAGGAATTTTTAATAACCACTCATTTTGTTACCTCACAATGTCCTTTATACCTTTTAACCCTGCCAACACCTGGAAAATGGATGGCTAAAGTTGGAGACAGATTCCTAACCATGTGTTTGAGTTCTCTGAGCAATTTGGCTTCCAAACAAATCTCTTTGCTCTGAAACCAGGTTTCTGCACCACTTCAATGCATCGTTTTTAATGACCAGGAGTCGATCACTACTTTCCCTCATGGATCTCTTTCTTGGTAAGCTTCCAGAATTTAGACCTTAGAATAAGATGCATGGGGCATGTTGGCTCTCAGATACTGCAACATTCTTATTTTTAAAATTTATTTCTCTCTCTCTCTCTCTCTCTCTCTCTCTCTCTCTCTCTCTCTCTCTCTCTCTCTGTGTGTGTGTGTGTGTGTGTGTGTGTGTGTGTGTGTGTGTGTGTGTGTGTGCAGGGTCTCCTGTACAGCAGCTGCAAAGGAACAGCTGTTGCTTGCTGCAAGTTTTGCGGGGTGGGGGAATTGAATTCAGTAAGTACCTTCAACCCTGAGTCATCTCCCCAGCTCCTAATTCTATGACATTCTAGAATCTGGTGCATTTTAATCACTTCTTATTCAACCTGTCTGATGCTAAAGCCACACATCTCCCAGGCACTCAGTATCTCTTATAATGTAAAAGGGAGGGGGGATCCTAAGTTCTTAAGCTACTGGCCATCATTGTAGAGAATGGAGTCTCTCCAGCTTTCCTTTGGGGAGAGGAGGATAGATGCAGCCCCCCCCACCCCCCACCCCTGCTCTGGAGGCTGGCACAGCCAGGACATCCGAAGGTGACCTTCCCCAGGAGTCTCCCCTTGTGGGCCCTGGATTCTTACTTACAATGCTTGCAGTTTTTAGCCAAGGTGTCCGTCAATTTCTGCAGCTTCTTCCGGTTCATGCTGGGTGTTCATGGGTGCCCCGGAGGGGACGGGAGCGTGGTGCCAGGGGCCAGGCTCTCAGCCCCGGTGTGGGGCCGCCCGGCGGGGGGCGGGGCTCCAGCCCCCGTGCGACCCTAACACCGCGTGGCCATGGCAACGGCTCCTCTGCGCTGCCATTGGCTCCGGGGTGGGGCGGCAGGTCGTGCGTGCAGAGTCGTCATGGCAACCGCTAGACGCTCTCCTGACGCCCAGACAGGTCCCAGGCTGCTGAGTTCTAGACAGGCTGCTCCGCTGGCCAAGCTGGAGCTTGATTTTCGGGTGTCACGGTCTTTGGGGTTCACAGTCCCTTGAACTGCAGCCCAGATGCTTAAAGTCTCAAGGGATGCAGAGCCTGCTGTGCGAAGGGTGCTTTGGGAGCCCAAGGGCTTCAGGGAGATCAGAAGAAATTCCAGCAAGGAGCGAGCTTGAAAGACCCTTAAAGCGATGCTGGCTTTCACCTGAGGCTGGGGGCTTGCTGGCTGCTCGGGTCTTTTAACACCAGGAGAGAATCTGGCATGAATCTTTGTTTTGAATGGTGTCGATGAGAATCATGAGAACTTTTTATTTTCTTCTTCTTCTTTCTCTCTCCCCGCAGACGTCATCCCATTCTTTGGAAGTGGAGTTTGTCAGTCAAATTTGAGAAAAGCCACTGTTCATTCTTCGACATGGTTAAACTAGTTAACACAGACAGGCACCCTCCCATATGGAAATGGGCTGTCATTGAGGTCTAGGGAATAGCCCAAGCTTGCTCTTCTAGAAAATAGTCCACTGAGAGCCATTTTTTTGCACATTCCAAAAATTGCTTCTGTGTCTTAAATAAGGTAAGTTTTTATATCTGTAATGTGACAGGACTTTTTGCTTTTAACAGCAGATAGAAATACCCTGTGTGAGTGAATTCCGGCAGCAATGAGATTGGCTAGATCAGTACAAAACCTACAATATTCTCCTGTGTACCCACCTGTTTATTTGAGGAGGATGCCTTAGGAATAGTATTTTAGAGTGTAAATACTGTCATTTTTAGATTGAAGGCAAAAAAAATCTGCCAACCTTGAATAACAGTCCAAAAATCAAATGATTTTGATATTGAGGTGACAGTTTTCTTTTGCTTTCATTTATTTGTAGAAATATTACGCTGTTTGAAATGGAACTAAACAAATTACCTAAAGGTCATTTAACCAGTAACACATGATAGCAACTATGAGCCTGCAATTAGACGCTAGGTAAATGGCATTACTCTGCTGACACACTACTGAGATGGTAGGAAGCGAATGAGGAGGACTGGGCATTTTCATAGGAGGGTGAAACAGCACCTTCCTATGAAACCAGAGTGGGGTTTACCTCTGTAATTTGTAGGCATTGTTGCAGTTCTCATTTCAAAGCCAGGAACTGGTGTGGTTGTGAGGAGTTGCTAAGAGAATCCATGGACAGGGTAGTGTGCTGATGTGTCTGATGCCCTGTGTGTGTCGGGGGGAGAGCCCTCCTCTGGTGATGAGCACATTGATGAGCATTCCCAGGTATCTTGTCTTGAGAGACAGCACACACTGGATACCTCTGGGAAGCACCTCTGGGAAGCTAACCACTTATTACTTCACCAGGACCCGTCAGCCACATTTGCTTAAAGTAGAAAAATGCATATAGGGAGAGAGATTATTTGAGATTAAAATAGGCCACTTTGTTAAAGCAAGCAAGAACTTCTTATCCTGTTGAGCAGCATTTGAAAAACATCATTTCCCCTCCCTCCCAAAGCCCCCACTGTCTGTCTTACATCCTATTCTTTTGCTTAAAAGGATGTGAAAGAATTATATGAAAGTCACTTCTTTGAGAGTGAGCTGCACAGTTGATATCACCATGAAATCTTGCAAATCTTTGTCAGGGAATGAACAATATTTATTTGACATATGGTAAAGTTCAAACAGTTCATTTTATTACTGTGAAATTTTGAAATTTAGTTTTAATTTTTTAGACTTCAGAAATAATAGGGCCTGAGTATGCCAATTAATCACGTTTTAAGGCAAAATTTTGTTTGTAGTTTTTAGCTGCTCATGGTGAGTCGTCTCAGGACTGCCTTTCCCCAAGGCCTTTCTCAGAGTAAAGCAATTAAGTTACCTCATATCAAATCAATAATGCAATAATAAAATGTTGTGCTTAATTTTTATTGGACACAAGTTCAATAGTCAGACAGAACTTTCCAGAATTCAAGCAACTGTGAGATGGATGCTGTCCTATGTACAAAAGTACATGAAAGTGACTACTGCTGCCATAATGTTTCCTTTAATTTTTATGTTGAAAACAATCTTCTCCTTGATTTGCTATCCATTGGAATGTAGCCATGATAAATAGCTTGGGCCCTGACTTGATGAAAATGTTTCCCTTAACACAGACCTTTTAAGATGAAGGCAGTTGGAGTCTGTTTAGGAAATGACATCATAGAACTGCCCTCCAACTATGGTGTATTGTGTATTACCAATCTATTACAAATCGCTTTAATAAAAGAAAAATAGGTTTGTTATCTACATCATTTAAATTCAATTTTACTAATTTTATTTTGTAGAGATAATGATACAATTTGGAGTCAAGTCCAGCCAGCTCTTTGAACAATTGAATCTCCACTCCTATCTCTCGCCGGGTTTCTCTCTTGCCTTTTTGCTGTAGTGTCAAGCTGGTTTCGGGGCTTGAGGTCAATGAAATGCTCTCACACTCAGAGCTTCTATAAGTTTTTCACTGCTACCCAAAACAATGGCAATCTTTCAAAGAACTCTACCAATATTCCGGTGGAAAATGAATATTTCCTCTCTGCACATTCTTTCTCTCAGAAGCATTAACTTTTAATACTTGCCTCTGTGTGCAATAATCCTTAAAGTTCTGAATATCTTCCCCTTCCTAGGGTACTGATTACATATTTTGTGCACTCTATTCTAATATTTAGTTTCATTATGATCACTGAGTCTCTGTCTATGCATCTATCCTTGGTCTATGCTGCACATCTGAAGTTTGGCAACAAGCCCCTGTCATTTCATCTGTCATAACAAAGATCACTAGGAGAAATTCAGAAGTGCAGACACCATCCAGGCTCCCCACTGTGCTGTGGGCAGTGTGGGGCATGAAGGGAGGGAGTGGTCAGTGCCCACAGTGGGCCCCATAAAGGAGTGGGAAGCTGAAGAAGAGCCTACTTCCAAACTTACCTTTTCTCAAAGTACATTGCTCTGTACTCAATGGCATTCACACACTTTTACACTTTCTCTTCTTTTTTTTCTCTCTCATAATCAAGTGACCAGTGGGTAAGGCTAGTGCCCAAGGTTTTCTAGGTATTCTTATAGCTCACATGTAATCTTCAAATTTGTAAGTTAAAAACTTACAATGTGGCATCTGATAAGTAATTATTGTGACAGTTATAATGTCAGGATGCTGGGAGATTCTGAAGCACTTGCTGGAATGGAGCCTGTGGAGTGCTGGGTCATGAGCTCCCAGGACAAAGCTTATGCCAACTGTGCTATCTGCACAGCTACCTTGGGCAGCAGGTGGTTTTCCCCTCTCAGCAGAGCCCAGGGCTTCTGCAAACCTTCTGACAGGGAAGAGGTCCTCTAAGCCTTGTCTTATGGTTTCCATGGAGGCCCAGGACGGGACTATTGCCAAGCTCCTGAGCCTCTTCTCTGACCAGTCCCCTGGGTATTGAAAGGCTGCAACTCTGACAGCCTTCTTAGACCGTGAAGTTCACTGGGAATCTGGAGCCTCTCACATTGGTACACACTTGACAGGAATGTGAAATTAACAGCTGTGTCAATGGCATTTGGAGTTTTCCACATACTTTTATTTACACCTAATTCCTCAAGTGTAAGATTTAAAATAAGAGAAAACGGGACTTCCATTTCTCCCCTCCGTTTTCAGAGCAGAAGTTTGAACCTAGGGCCTTGTGAAGGATAGGCAAGCACTGACATAATTTCAATAAAGGTCTTTCCTGCTTGTTGATTTTTTTACAAAGAGCAAAACTAAAGCTGATATCTCTACACTCTTGCTGTTCCTTTACTTGGATAAACCTTATGAAAATACCTACAGTTCGCTATCATGATCTGAGGAAAATGCGACTTCATATCAACCTAAAGCATGGCTACATCTTTCTGTATTTGACCAATGCTTCAAATTATCTAAACTAAGTCAAAAGTTCGTCTTTAAATTTAAAGTGGTTGCATTATCTTTCATTCAGTTACATTTGCTGTGATGCCTGTCTAGATTATGGTGTGTTATAGGAAGGAATTTGGATTGTTCTTTCAATTTCTAGGCTGTGTTGTTGGGAAAACCACAAGACGGTACCCAGAGCAGGAGTTGCTGTGTTCCTACTGCCTGGGAGGCAGCCTTTTCTGTATAAAGACTGACAGAGAAACCTGGGTGATGTAGTTTTTGATGTTCATTAAAACTGACAGTAGTAATGAAGCCACTGTGAGCACACCCTAGAGAAATGGACCTAAGTTTAAGAAAGCCATTATTCTCTTCCATGTAATCTGTAACAGAAGATCATAGTCAAAGACATTCAAGGGAACATTTTGGAGTCCTAAAAACACTGACAAATCAAGAAAGGCTATTTCACATTAAGAGCTGTAGAACTCATTAAGAGAACATCATTTTTATGTTTGTGAATTAGTTCTCTGTCTGGTTCAGGAATCACTAGTCCCAAGATCTGTTTCCATGTGTTGCTCTTATTGCATTTGCTCATTCATTGAATAGTCCACTGTGAGTCAGGTGTGCCACATAGGTACTACCTTCTATGTTGGCACGTGGCAATGTGGTCCATTTGCATGTCTGGGAACACCTTGTGACTTGGAGAGGTCCAACAAAGGAATTAAGTCCTTGGGACATGCTGGTTCAGGCAGTGCTTCCTGAAAACCATTCAGAAGCAATGGTGAGCTAGGATATATGTATGATGCATTACTATAACTGAATGGGACCTGAGGGACAACAAGGCCAACCAAGAGGTGTCAGATCCTCACACTTCTCAGAAGGTACACTGGTAGACTGTCACAATGAATCCTATGAGGAACAGGCCTGGACATGGATGCCTTCAGCCTACTCTGTAGTCTTAAATATAAGGGTAATGATCTGCATTACAAGGCCACAGGAGAGGCTGTGTATTACACCATGTGTGCGCATTCAGTCCGTGGTGTTGGCCCTAACCATGAGTCAAGTATTAGCTGAGACACCGAGAAGACTGGATTTTCACACAGGGCTTTGCTGCTCAGTGAAAATATTGATGCTGATTAAATAATTAGAAACATAGATAACTCCAAATTGTGCTAAGCATTACGAGTCTATAATCAGCTATTGCTAAAATAATATGATCCTGACCAAAATGCAACCATCAATGTTAGGTGATCTGCAACCATGGAGATTTTGCATCTTAATATCTGCTCTGCCATTCACTAAACAAGTGATCTTGGCAACTTACACCCTGTGCTCATGTTCTACATCTGGCAATGACCAAAGACATCACCTAATTCATGAGGCAGCTGGGTGCTTAACCATACTGAGACCCCATGGCATCATGTTTAAGTGTACAAAGTCTGCATGTCATTTGTGAGGTATATTTATCAGTATATATCATGTTATTTATGAATGATAATTTCAATTTTTCCTTTGCATATTTATTACTGTCTTATAAACTGATGAGGGCATTCAGTGTAATGTTGGAAAGAAGTGATAAGATTAGAAATTCATGCTTTTTCCTGTTGGAGGGAATGTGTTTAATATTCCACTATTAAATATGATGCTAATTTAGGGTTTTCATAGATGTCCTATATCAAAAATTGAGGAAATTTGTTTTACTTTCCAAGTCACCTGAATTTTTTTTATCATCAATTGTTGTGAAATGTCCCCATTACTCATCTACCATTGCTGAAAGTTGTATGAGCACTTACTAGGTGACAGTCCCCATTGCACTGAGGAATCTGGGATGCTCAGTTTATAGGAAGAGATAATGATACAGAATTTCTTCAATGTTACAGGTATTTTTTTATTTTAATACACTGCCACATGATGACCAACCAACACCAAAGTGGCACAAAAGTCACATGATCACTTATTGTTTTCATTTTAAAGCTCTCGTTTGCACAAAACTGACCTTATTACTTGTTCTCTCTACATTTAATTTCCTTAAGCAATTTGCCTCTAAATTATGTAGCTGATTAACTTTCTTTGAGCTGCACCTCTCAGGTGGACCGTGAGGCTTTGTTTGGATGTTTTTTTCATTCTGATGATGGTCAAACAGTTTTGCAGTGAAATGCTCCTTGTATTGATTGTATTGATTGTACTGTTTTAGCATGTGCTTTCTTTGATATATTTGCTTTTTCCTTTTAATTTTCACTTTCATATTTTAATTGACATATACTATTTGTTTATTGTAGCTTGACATGTGTACAGTGTCTAATAATCAAATGAGGATAATGAGCTTTATTATTTCTTCAGATCTTATATTCACAAAATTTACTTTCTGATGCAGAATTAAATGCTTAGATATATTGGCAATACATGGAAGTTTGGAAAGCACCTTTCATTCTCCTTCCATCATGTGGGAATACTGCACTTCTTAGTCCCTTAGCATCAAGGTGTGAGGATAGAATTGACCCATGTCTAATAGATTGTGAACAGAAGTGACAAAAGCCACATCCAGGCTTGGCCACAGCATGTCATCTGAGCTTCTGTTTGCTTCCCTCTCTCTGCAGCTCAAAGCAAAGGTGCATAGGCTGCTCCATGATGTCACAGTCAGTGGAAAGAGACAGGGTGCCATGGTTTGTTCTAAGAGATTCTTGGACAAGTGGATTCTCTGCAGACCTTGAAAAAATAAGATGTGCTTCAGCAGGTTAAGCCTGAACATTAAGAAAATCTGTCATCAAACAACACCAAGAGATCCTTCTAGATCCAGAATGGTAACCAGTTCTCAGATGGCAGTATGTGTAGCATTGGAAGGTGTTGCATGAGCTGCCAGGGGAAATTGGTCAACAATATTTGGAGAAAGCAGAGACCACTGATATACAATATAGACAGTTGTCACAGAATGGTGAACACACTGCTATATGGACGAGACCAGCAAGTCAAGAAATGCTCATCTGTGCAATAGTGGCATTAAACTGAGGAGGGTAATCAGTGGCTTAATGATTGGCTAAGAGATCTGCTTAGTGACAAGGAACCCTTAACTGGAACTGGGATCCATGGACTAATCCTATGGAGACCAAGATCTCAGGCTCCTAGGGGAAATTCCCACTACAGAAAGCAACAGAGAGGCTACACCCATTCGAAGCTAGCCAAAATAGCAATGTTGTCTAATTTAACATATATTGATCTCACTCTCCAATGGAGATTCTGTCAGTGAGAGAGCTGGGGGCAACCCAATTCCATCAATAATACATTGGATGAAGGCTGACATTCTGGCTGGAGACAAACTACCCATGACCTTCACACAGGGTACAAATGAAAGAGAAAGTGATGAGACAAATGGGAGACCAATCACCACAGCAAATCTGATAACCCATGAAAGATCAATGGAGACAGACACCAACAATACCCAACACAACCCAGGGCAAAGGCCCAGAGATACTTAAGATCTCAACAACAAAGAAGACTTAAAACTCACCCACCTTAAATCAGGGAACTGAGCGGAAGAGGGGGCTGTAAGAATACAAAACCCATGGTGGGGGAGAATATCGAGAGACATTGCCCCCACCCCCTCAGCAACTATGCACAAAGGGGGAAGAAAAAAAACATGAAAAAAAGAAAAAAATGGCTACTTGTGGTGCAGTTTATACCCTCACCTATGGTCAGATCCAGTATTCACACTGAGGAAGGACACCAGTGTGTAGGGGACAGAGAAGAGGGAAATGGGGACACCTTCACAAGATTTGCTCATACAACCCTGCAAAGAATGATGTGATGAACAAGTGACCCATAGCCACAGCCATTCAGCCAACACAGGATAAGCCAGTGAGACAGACAACAAAGATTTTTGACACAACCTAAAGCAGAAGTACATAGACCACTAAATTCTCAACAATAAAGCAGCCTTAATACTCACCCACCATGACTCAGGGAACTGAGTGAAAGAAGTGGCAAAAAGATTGCGAGAGCCTTGGTGGGGGAGAATATCCAGAGACATGGCCTCCCTCAGTAACAACATACTAGGGATGGTGGAACTGGGCTGACTACTGGCTATCCATGGTCCCCTGCCCCAAGGACTGATCCAGATGGTCCACGGAGGAGGATATCCAGCTCATTGGGGATGGGGAGGGGGGCACTGGGGGATTGGGGATAACAACTCATTGTTTGCCCATTAAATAATGTAACTCATTATGGACAATAAAAAAAAGATTTGCTCATACAATGTGTGTATATATGTATATATATAGAGAGATAGTAAATTTTAAAATTCTCTTATGAAAAATTCCATTGAATACATGACAGTAAGCGAGGGAGTCGCTGTACATTAGCCAGTGTTTTCTGCTTATTTCTCACAAAGCATGAAGCATGTGAACCTTGTGCACCATTGGACTCTGTACCAATGAAGCTGTAGAACAGACATGTCTCTTTGGATTCCCATGTAGCAGTCCAGGAACATTCAGTCCAGGAACTTGGTTCTATGAAATGAAGTGTGACGAATACTGATTTAAGGGGTCACAGATAGCCAGGCAATGGCTGTCGATGACTTGGGGAGAAGAGCTACACACTGCAATCAGCAATGCAGCTTGATGCTTCCTATGACATTCCTGATAGATTTCTGGAGGTGGTGAGGAGTCGCTGGAGAAGCTGGCTATGGAGGTGTGGTTTACTGCTAGCTCTAGGCATGTTGATGGGACTAGCTGTTATTCAGGACTCTACAACAGAATAGTACATACACCTCAGTCTAGCAAAGTGATTCAACTTTTATCTTCTTGGGAGTTAGTGAAGGTCTTTTAACACTGAACTGCATTACAACCAGCTACCTGAGGAATCTTTTTCCTTCTTTTCTCCTCCTCTTCTTTGCATGTATGTAGCATTCTTATTTCTGTGTGTGTTTACATGCAGTGGACACAAATTATGCAGATGTGTCAGACATTGATGCCAGCTGTGTTCCTTGGCCACACACCACGTTAAGTCCTATGGAGGGTCTCTCACCTGAGCTGAGAGCTTGCTGATGTAGCTAGTTACCTAGCCAGCTGTTGTGGGGATTTCCTGTCTTCACCTCACAATAGCTGAGATTGTAGACATGTCTCCACACTTGCCCAGCATTTACATGGACGCTAGAGATCCATCTCTGGTTCTCCAGCTTGCACAGTAAGCACTTTATCCAGTGAGTCATCTCCCTAGTCTCTGGAGTCTTTCTTCTTTTAAGTTACAGAGAGCCATGCATTTAAACAACAAAACAAAACAAAAATACCCTGAGCCTGTATTGTTAAATCTTTATGTTAAATCTTTCTTGTATTCTTTGTTCTGGTTGTCAAGATTTTAAAAATTTTATTTATTTATTTTCAAGCAGAGAGAGAGAGAGAGAGAGAGAGAGAGAGAGAGAGAGAGAGAGAGCAAGCGAGCACCAGGGCCACCACCTTGTGGGTCTGGCTTATGTGGGTCCTGGGGAATTGAACCCGGGGCCTTAGGCACTGGAGGCAAGTGCCTTAACCGCTGAGCCATCTCTCCAGCCCAAGATTTTAAATGTCTTGGTTTTGAAGCCTTGAATTTGAATCTTGCTTAAGATACAAGCATTAATATTTTATTTGATCACTATCTATATGCATATAGTAATATAACAGGACAGTAGCTAATCAAGTTATTCTTCACTGAAATTAAAAGTTGGTTTATTTTAATGTTTTTAACAAAAAGTGCTGACTGATAAACAACACAATACAAAAGGCTGACTCATGAAAGCCCTGTGTGATGCCAGGGACAGGTTAAGGGCAACCATCCCTCCTCTAGGGTTTGCAGGACAGTCCCTGACATAGAAGTATGAATTTCATAAAAACACCATCATTTAGCTGCTAAAACTCATGACTTACTGTGAGCTTCCATGGGAAGTTGAAATATCTATATAGTAAGATTTGCCACTCTAGTTCATAGGGCATGGCTGTAGCCATCCTCTTCTAAAAATGACTTGGTGTTTGATTTAGTGGGGACAGTGGGCAGCAAAGCCAGTACTTTCTCCTTTGCCATTTGGGATCTGTTGGTCATCTTTTGGGCAGGATTATCCGGATGCATTCCCTGCCCCTTTCCCCTGGCTCACATTGTCGTACTGAAGGGAAAATAAGTGGTTACCTAATACAAAATGCCCTGCATTTAGCCTTCTTCTTACCCCATTTAGTAATAAGTGTGCTTGCTGCATCAGAAGGGACATTGCTGTTTGAGAGAAATCTGTTGTTTTTTTCCCTAGAGGCTGAGCCTTCCCATAGGTGTTCAGTTGGTTCCTTTCTACTTTGGTTCACAGAAGAGCCCACAACTGCCTTCTGATCTCATCTGCTTTCACACTTATGGGTTAACTCCATTCTCAATGATGCCTCCTGAAGTTGCCTTGGGATTTTCTAGAAAAAAAAAGTTGATGATCAGAAGAGCTAATTGTTTAGTCCACAAAACAGCCAGCCAGTGGCAGGGCTAGACTTGAACTGGGGGATTGTGTTTCCATATCTGTTCCAACTTCATGGCTTTGCAGCCTTCCTGACAAGCCCTGCCTTGCATGTGTTTGTCCCTCTCTGTGCACTATTCGGCCTTGATGATTTTTTGGCTGCTGATGTTCAGCGAATCACATTAGAGACACATTGTGTCACTCAGTGAAGCCCAAGGAGAAATCAGTGTGTGAATATCTTTTATCTCTCCTTTTAAAAATCATGATTTCAGATGGTAGTTATTTGGTTACAAGTTCCATTAGAACAATTCCTGGGAAAGCTCTGTTTGTGAGAAATCAAAGCCAAATTCCTTGCTGGCACTCAAACCATCATTTTATTCATACCAGTTTCCCTCTGCTCACGAGCCTGTAGCCAGGTATGATTGCCCAGCTTGACCCCAGTGTCAGCTGCCTTGTCTGTTGAGGTGGCCATGGGGGCATGTGCCTCTCTATAGTCTGTTACATAATCTGTCCAAGCAAGTTCTCTTTCTCCTTCCCAGGACCCAAGACAAAGGGATTTTCAAGCACCTGAATCCACCTTGTAGGGGATGGTGGATTGTGATCAGAGCCACCTGGCAGCCTGGAATGTACACCTTGGATCCCAGGCCAATCTGTGTGAGATTACAAGATTGTTGTTGCGTCTTTTTGTTATTGCAGCTAAGCTTTCCTGTGCTAATATAGTGCACCGTAGGAGTTGGTGTCCTAAGACCAAAACAATGAAAACTCACCCTCACAAAGCTCTGCTCTGTGAGGCAGACACAGAATAACCAAAGTGATCATATGTACTGTGTTAGACAGCAGCAGATGGTAAGGATAGAGTAGGGCGGCTATCACTGGAAAAGAGCCTTCTGGCATAAACTGCACACACATGGCTATACCAAAGACGTGTGGGTGGGCAGCAGGTACTGGAGGGAGCAGAGGAGCTGAGGCCATGCCCTAAATCAGGACGAGTCACAGCATGCTTATGAAGCCACAAAGAGGCCACTGTACCTGAGGCAGTTATAACAGTAACCTGTCCTTCAAAACACATCACTCTGAATGGCTCAAAAGTACTGTCTGTTATTCACATTCAGGTCTATGAGTAGTTGGCCTGGACTGTCGGGTTCTGTCAGTCGCAGGAAATAAGAGGGAGATGATCCTCCATGTCTCCATGAAGGGCTTGTGCTGGCTAGGTTGCTCTCTCACCTTCAAGGAAGCTAGTTCAGTCTTCTTCACAGCAGAAAGAGCCTGAGTTCCTTGAAGCTATATTACGAGAGACTCCATATTCCACTTGTCCAAGGCTAACACAACTGCAAGGGGTGGGGGAGTGACATTTTGTGTTGAGAACAATAGCCACATGGGCAGGGTTGGAGAAACCATGATGACTATCCTAGACTTTCTACTGCAAGACTGAGGGCAACAGGCTTGGAACTGAGACTGATCATGGGGATCTTGTGAGTTCTACTGAATGTGCATTCAGGCTATGGCCAACTATATTAGGGACTTTCCAAAATGTGTTTTGAATACATTGAGTGAATAAAATGGCTATTGCAGTTACCTTCTTCTTACTGAGACAAAACGCCTGATCAGAAATAGCTGATGGGAAGAGAGGGTTTATTTCAGCTTACAGTGTCTAAGGCTGAGAGGTTGAAAAAAATGCCTTATCATGGCAGAGAAAGCATAGCAAGAGCAAACAACAGAGGAAGGAAGTATCTTAAGTACTGCCTTTGGAGCTGAGTTAATAAACCTCAAGGGGCACCGCGCAGTGACACATCTCCTCCTGCAAGGTTCCCCTTGCTGGGGAGTGACTATGAGGCTTAGTCACAAACTACCACAGTGGTATCTCCAAGCTCCCCTGTTCATAGATTCTGTCAACCACGGAGTAAACATGGAAAAAGCAATGCCTCTGCACTGGACATATGGACTTTTCTTTCTAAATACACAGAATCATAACTATTTACATAGCATTGACATTGCATTTGATAAGCCATCTACAGATGATTTAAACCCAGTTTACTTTAAAAAATGTTTAGTGTATCGGAGGATATGTGTAGTTTATGGGTAAGTAGTGTGTCATGATAGAAGGGCCTTTAGCATCTGCAGAGCTGTGTGTTTATGCGCCAGGGATTAGGCCCTGCTGAGACTCAGAGATGAATGCTGTGCACATGCCCCATTACCTGCAGCTCTACTTTACAAGGGTGCTTTCACTACAATCACCTGAGGCTTGAAAATAATACTGTGGTAAAAAAAAAAAAGAAAATTAAGATATTTTGAGAGAAAGACAGACTACATGCATTCACACAGCCTTTATTACAGTAAAATCACAGTATATATTAACAACTACAGTATATGTACATGATCATGAGCAGCTATAATTGTTCTATTTTATTAGTAGTGTTATTTGGGAATATGTTATGATTTCAGGTACTTACTGGATGGTCTTGGAATGTTTCCCCATGGATGAGGGGGTCACATAATAGGGAACTAGAACCACACTAGTTACCACTAGTAATCCGACTACCATTACAAAGTACACAGCCTGTATTTGGGCTTGCTCGTCAAGCACTGAGCAAAGACTTTTCTCCACTCAGTCATCTAATTCAGATCACATGGAGTGAGCACAGAGAGGTAAAATGACTCTCCCAGGCAGCACACATGGTATGGCACAGTTGGATGATGTATCCATAACCTGTCACAGT
The DNA here is from genome assembly GCA_004024765.1 of Zapus hudsonius. Lineage (NCBI taxonomy): Eukaryota > Metazoa > Chordata > Mammalia > Rodentia > Dipodidae > Zapus > Zapus hudsonius. The sequence continues at coordinate 45,612 of PVHP010005855.1, forward strand.
GACCCTGTGCTCCCTTGTGGCCTGGAAGCCAAAGGTGCAAAAGTCCTTTCCAGAGGGAGAAAGGAACTCTCAAAACAGTGAGTAGAAAGGTATTTTCCAAAGAAAACCAAGAGGCAGCTCCAACATTTACTAATATGGAGTGTCTTGGTCTCCAGGAAGTGTTTTGTTTCAAGAGCACCTGGGGCTTTTCCAGCAGGAGACTTGGCTCTGACCACCACTCACCTCATGCCTAAGATGCAGGGGCTGGCAGGTGGGAGGGAGGCCTCCGGAACTGCAGATCAGAGGTCTTCATTCCTGCTGGTGCCCAGAAATTTCTACTCTGGGCAAAAGGATCATCAGGAAGGGAGAGCTCTCCTCTTTTTTTTGTAAGCTTGGATTGTTAGTGTCCATGGAACAAACAGCTGAGATCACTGGCCATATTGATGAGGGAGAAAGAAGCATGCTAAGAACAGAAATAGAACTGTCCTTGATGGAATTTGCAAACAGGGATTCCTGTTTCAACAGGTAACTCGCAGTAGGTAGAGAGTAGATACCAGAAAGGTGGCAAGGAACAAATCATGTTTTGTTTTTAGGAAATAGCGACATTCAGTAAATACCATACATCAGGCACTGGTGTTTGCTTCATTATGCATTAAACACACAATTCATATGAAAAACCCGTCATGTATGCACTAATATTGTCTTCTCTACAGATGAAGGAAATGAGGCTTGGAGATGTGAAATAAATTTCCTAGTGTGACAAACTAGAAAAGAATAAGGCTCAGCATCCGTGGGATTATGCTTTCCCTTCTGAATGGGCGCCCTCGGCCACACGTGGTGCAATGTATGTTTGCAAACGTTATGTGGAAGGCAGGCTAAGTTCCAACAAAATTTTCCCAATTTCTCCATTTTCAAAGGTCATTTGTCCTGTAATGCCAGAATTTTGCTTATGACTTGACATTTCTTATCAGCCTGCAATCCCTGGAAAGCTATTTCCCTTGGTAGATGAATATGGACAGAGCTTTTTGTTAAAGAAAGTGTTCTGCTTCTACACGCCCTGTTTTCAATAGCCATGTGTATACTGTCATTTAAGAGCTAGGCCATGCTCAAATTTAGCTTGCAGGCTGCTTTTATTTCTTGGCTTAGTTACAGATTTGGTTTCTATCATTACCTGCATTCGAAAGCTGACTTCTTCCTCCAAAGAGATGCAGAAGATGAACAGCAGAGTCTAGGAATCTGGAAAATAGCCATGGATTTGTGCAAGTGAAGGTATAGGAGTGCACTTGCTTACTTTGTATGTCTTACCACATTTTATATTATAATTTGGCTTGACTACACTTGGTAGCAAGGAATAATCTTTTTTTTTTTTTTTTTTTTTTTTTGAGGTAGGTTCTCACTCTAGCCCAGGCTGACCTGGAATTCACTATGTAGTCTCAGGGTGGCCTTGAGCTCATGGTGATCCTCCTACCTCTGCCTCCTGAGTGCTGGGATTAAAGGTCTGCACCACCATGCCCGGCCAAAATAATCTTCTTTAAGGGAATCACAGAGTCATATGTGCTTATAATAAACCTTCTGCCTTCTTGGCTCAAAGCATGAGACTCTGAGCCGTAGGAATCACTAGATGCAACACTAGTTTGCTGTGGCTGACACCACAGGTGCCATACCCTGTGTGGGTGAAAGCATGGGATTCTTATTTTCCCATGGTCCAGAAGCTGGAAGTCCTAGATCAGGGTGTTGGCAGAGTTGATTCATTCTGAATCCTCTCTCCTGGGTTTAAATATGCCTTCCCCACCCCTCCCAGTGTTTTCCCATGGCCCTCCCTGCTTGTCCAAACCTTTTGTAATAAGAACTCCAATCATATTGAGTTAGGATCCTTCTTAATGCCCTCCTTTTGACTTAATTACGTCATTAAAGGTTAACAGCACATATAGTCATATCCTGAGGTCATGGCTCCAAAACTCCGTGTGAGTTAAGAGAGTTCTTCAACAGAAGCCTAGGACAGAAGTCCAAAGCCTTCTGGGAGTTCATGGTTCTGCGAATGGGTGAGACCCACATTCCCAGGGAGCAAGGAACACTTTCCTGTCTGCACCTGGAGGCTCCAGCTCTCTCTGCCTTGTGCTGCTCTTGTGTGCACCTCCCTAACCCCGAGTTTGCAGGCAGGCATCCCGGGTTTTTTGTTATTTATATTTTAACATGAGTGCTGAAACTGGAACTCTGGTCTTCTTGCTAGTGTGGCTCTTTTCCTACTGAGCCATCTCTCCCCCATTTTTCTATTTTAATCAGCCAGAAAATAAAGGATCCACTGTAGCAGATTCTTTTGCTAAGCCTCCATGTGCCCTAAGGAAATGTTCTTGGATTTTGTTTGTTGTTTGTTTATGAATCTTAGGAGAACATATGCATTAAGATTTAACAACTGGATTTTTTCTGACCCCCCCAAAGCCCATGTAGAGCCAAAGCTCCAAGATTGAACTTTTTTTTTTTTTGTCTCCCATCTCAAGCACAGCAACAGTACCTATGGGATGAAAAAAATCTTAGCGAAGCTCTGAGCAAGGAAAAAAAAATAGCAGCATAAAAGCCACCCTCCAAACATATTTAACAAATGTTTTCTTATTTTAATCTTTCATTTTGATTTATCGACTATTCAAAGTGGCTCCCAGTCATCCACCAGGCAGCTTCCAGCCTGTGGAGATAAACATCCCTGCTGACTCTTAGCTGCCTTTGGCAATCTATTCCTAGCTAGTTTTTACTGCCCCACTAAGGAAATAAGAGCACTGTGTATTCTAGGGAAAGAAAACACTCCTTTCAAACATCCCTCTCTCTGTGGCCGCGTGAGCACGCCATGCTGTGCACCTCGGTGTCTGGGAACAGAGGGCAGGTCTGTGGAGCTGGCGCTCCATCCCCAGCAGCCGACTAGCTGTCTGTGCAGGGAATTCCTGCTCCTAGCCCAAACCCACAGGCCTGCTTCGGAAAGGCCACAGCACACATGCTCTTTCTCTTGCCTGGATAGTGATCTATGCCCTGGAGACCTTCGCAGACAGGGAAAGAGAGCGAGAGGGAGAGAGAGGGGAGTTTTCACTTATATCCCTGACCATAAAATTCAAGTTGCTCTTTATAAAGCAGGCATTTTCCTGGCTCTTGCTGCTGGGAAGCAGATGGGGACTAAAATCCACTGTGTACCTGTCAGCCCCTGGCTTCTTGAGCAGGAGCCGACTCAGACTTTGTCATTCGTCTTCCACGTGGGCTGCTCCCAGGCTGTTCTCACCACCATCACACTTCTTCTCTCCCTGGGGTCTTGCTGGATGGCCAGGGAGGTAGATTCCCCCCCCCCCCCCACCAGACCACTGAGCAGCCCAGGGCACCTAGTATGGTTTCCAGAGCTGGAAACTTGACACAGGAGTGGACACTGAAGGTATGGGGTTTGAGCAAAACTGCCCGAGGCTCTAAAGTAAGGTCTCTCCACCTGCCAGGTGAGAAGGTTCTGGAAATCCTTCCATGCTGGTGAAAAGCATGCTTGGAAGTGAAAGTCTGTAGCAGTTAGGTGCAGGCTTTGTGGCAACTGCCTGAAGGGTGAGGGTATCCATACCACCTGGACATCAGTGAGGCCTGAGAGAGCTCCTGAGAATTTTATGCTCTAATTCCTGAATCCAGTTCATAAACATGCTGGGAAGTGCTCTGGGAAGTATACCCTTAAAAGCTCCAGGATGAGTTTGGAGAAGTATTTATTTTGATGAAATCTGCTGTCCTAGGTGGCTCTGGGAAGGGAGAGGAAGGTCTGCAGGAGGAATCCTTCCGAATCCAGCTGTTTGGTGAATTACCTCCCGCAGCAGCCTCCAGCATGAGGCCCTGAATGGCTGCAGAGCTAACCGTTTTTAAGGGACCTCTGCTCTCCTCAAGGAGGGCCCAGGAGGAGGGGCTCCTCTCCAAGGGAATTTTGTATAGTCCCATGTGTTCAGGATTTAGCCCCTCTGGAGAATTTATTCTGCTGACCACAGGTATGCATTATTGTACATTTTAAACATTCTCCTGCAGCACCCTGGCAACCAAAGCCTCTTTGTCAAACTAAATTCTTTTCCTAATTTTAGTCGCATACACTCTGGAGACAGAGCTGTGTCAAAGAGGCTTGAAACTCTCTGTGTTCACATCATGGTGGAGCCTTGTGAACACTTTTCTCCTCTGAATAATTGTATAAATTCTTTACTGATAGTATTTTACTGAAAAACCTATTTTTATACAAGAAAGAGATAATGAAAAAAGCATATGCCAGAAGTCTCATGACTGCATTGATAGACTGTACAGGATAAATTTGAACTTTAATATTCTATTTATAATCTCTGAAACTTTGTTTAGAGGTGATGCACTGAATGATTAATTAAATACACTTATTTAGGGTAGCTTGGTTAAATTGACTTATTTGCTTACTGCTTCTTTGCTTCCTTCAGAAAAAATGGAAATTTACTCTGAGATTGGGAAAATCACATTTCAGGACATGATAATGCCCTTTCAGATAAACAAACCAAAATGATCAATAAAAAAAGAAAAATCAGGGACTGGGGAGATTTCTTAGCAGTTAAAGGCTTTTGTTGCAAAGCCTGCTGGCCCTGGTTCAATACCCTAGTACCCACATAAAGCCAGATGCACAAAGTGGCGAATGTATATGGAGTTTGTTTGTAGTGGCTAGAAGCCCTGGCGTGCCCGTTGTCTCTGTCTCACTCTCTGTGTCCCTATGTCTGTCTCTGTCTGCTCACAAATAAATTTTTTAAAAAGGAAATAAAAGGAAAAGAAAAATCAGAAACGAAGTCCTATGCTTGGGCAAGTCCAGGGTGTCCAGGCTCTAATAAGCTATGCAGAATGGCTTCAGGTGACTCCAGGTGCTGGGTAAGAACATGATTCCTATGTGTAGATCTACTATGGCTGTGTAAGGCCAAGACACCAATGTGGTCCTCTGGAGGGTGACGTATTCCTGTCCTGAGAGATTCCACCATGTGAGAGAGCTGACTGTGAGGAGAAAGAAAGTTCTCTTCAGACACTGAATCTGCCATCACCTTGTTCTTGAGCTTTTGAACTTTCAGAACTATAGGGAATGCATTTCTGTTTGTTTTGTTTGCTGTTGTTTGAGGCAGAGTGTCCTTTTAGCCCAGGCTGACCTTGAACAATAAATGGTGATTCTTCCACTTCAGCCTTTCACCTGCTGGGGTTATATAGCACAGTGGCTGCCTTCTTTCTTTCTTTCTTTCTTTCTTTCTTTCTTTCTTTCTTTCTTTCTTTCTTTCTTTCTTTCTTTCTTTCTTTCTTTCTCTTTCTTTCTTTCTTTCTTTCTTTCTCTTTCTTTCTAAGTCATCCAAGTTTATGGCATTTTATTACATAGCAGACTATAAGCAAAAAAAAAATTGGTACTGTCATAGGGGGTGCTACAAAGAGCCCAAAATATGGAACAGTTTTGGAACAGTGTAATGGGTAAAGGTCAAGAAGACTTTTGAGGCTCATGGTGGAACAAAAGCTTCCTATAGCCTCTGCAGATACCAAGACAACATTGAAAGAGTAGCAGAAGCTCTTTGACACATGTATTTGACAGTTTAGATAAAATAAGCCAATTCCTTTGGGAGAAAAGTCCACCATAATTACCTCATTATGCAATGTGTGATCTGAATGAATATGCCTATAATTCTTAAGAACAGTTAATTCATAATTAAAAATTTTCCCTCAAAGAAATCTCTAGGTACAACTGATTTTCTAAGAAGGCACTACCAGATCTTTAAGGAAGGAATAACATAAATTTTATATTATGTATCCTGAAACATGAAAATGGAAAATAATATTTCTAGGACATTACACTGAAATTAAAACCAGATGGAACAGTGCAAAAACAGACAAATACCAGCATTTTAGTATCTATTATTTATTTGCAAGGAGAGACAAATAGTAGCATATTAGTTACTTTACATATTTCTGTGATCAAATACCTGACAAGAAGTAGCTGAAGGAAGAAAAGCGTTGAATTCAGCTTATAATTCAAGGGGATACTTTCTATCATGGGGCGGGGGGACAGAATGATCACAGGAATAGGAGACCAGCTGGTCACACTGTATCCACAGTCAGGAAGCAGAAGTAAACAGGAAATGTGGCTGGGTTATAAAACCTTAAGGGTCCCCTCCCACCAATTACCCACTTCCTCCAGCAAGGCTCCTCTTCCCAAGGATTCCATAGCTTTCCCAAATAGCAGCACTAGCCAGGGACCAGGTGATCAAACACATAAGACTATAGGGGACACTTCACATTCACATTCAAACCACAACAATTAGCAAACAAATAGTAAATATATGAAATGATTTTATATCATAAACTTGTGTAGAAATAAACAGTTTCAATATTAAATACTAAAGTGTGCCATATTAACAAGCCAAAGAAGAAAGATCGTATCACAAAATCCTATTGATAGATACAGAGAAAGCATTTGATAAAATTTAATGCTCATCATTATAAAACAGGAATTAGAATAGAGGGATTTTTTTTTAATTTTAGGAAAATTACCAATAAAAATTCTGCAGCTTTTCCTTAAGACTGAACAAGTCTAGGATATGTGATTAAAAAAAAATTAATTTAATTTTTGCGGGACCCTGTTGAGAGAAATGGAGGACATAGGGTTAAAGGAAAGTTGAGACTGGCCTGGAACTCTGATAATCTCATCCTGAGACCAGCAGGAGTTCAGCTGACTCCTTCCCTCTCTAACCTTCAGCCACCTGGCAGGCCCCAGCAAGCCCTGGTAAGCCCAGGCATTTCAAGGCCTGAGTTTATTGGAGTTCACATTATTCACCTATAAGGTAATAGCAGGCCCAGGCAACTAGAAAGTCCTCCCAGCTTATCTATGCAACTGGCCCCTGCCAATCCTTTAATGAAACATCCACAGGCCACCCTGCCCCCACCAATCCCCTTGCTGCTTATTCCCCTGCCTCTCCTCCCTTCTGCATATAATAAACACCTTCCCCAACCTAATAAATGAGCTGTTCAATGAAACTATCTCCCGAGAATTCTTTCTCTTGTGTGTTCACGGCTGTCCCAAGACTTTGTCCATCCAGCTCTGTGGATAAACAGAGGTGTTGATGTGCAGCCACTCCCCCAAGTAATCCACAGACCCTCAAATTTTATTTATAGCAGGCTATACTCTTTTATCCATTCATTCCTGCTCCCATTACCCTGGGTGAACTCCTCACTGGGCTTATAGTATTCACTGTGGGGTCATGAAGGCCTCAGTCAGTCCCTATTTGAAATCAGGGGTGGGGTGGGGGACAGTGTCTTAGGTATTTCTACCCATTCGGTGGCTCTTAAAATCTTTCTGCCTTCTCTTCTACAATGTTCCCTGAAATGTGGCAAGCCTATTAGCAGACTGATTTAGTGTTGAGTTTCCTGTATCCTCTGTATTTATGCTTTGATAGGTTTTGATTGATCACATGTTTGTTACCATTTCCCAGGAGCTGGTTGTCAGGCTAGCAGTAAGAGCAGTATTCATGTTGCTGCTTCTTCTGCAATTTCCATTGGTTTCCATCCAGCAGATGTGGTAGAGGTGAGATGTCTCCTGGTAGGCAGCTGGCTATCTTCTTGTTTTATAGATGAATCTTGGCTCTCTTCTTTTTTCTCTGGTATATGTAAAATAAAATAGATTTTCCAATCAAGAGTGAGAACAGATTTGGTTGAAGGGAGTATGCAAAGTTTTTTGAGAGACTTTTTGGTGTGCAAATTTGCTCTTCTTCTCCAGAGAGCAGTGGAGGCTTCTCTCTGAACTCTGTATGTTTCCTGACCATGGGATTCTGACTTAGATTCCAGTACCACATATGAATTCTTTCCCACTGAGCGGGCCTCATGTCCAATCAGAGAAGAGTTAGTTACCCTCAGAGGTGGAATGCCACTATTATGCAAATGGGTACTTCTTGTCTGGCCTGTTGATTTCATAGTCTGCAGGGTTCCCAGCTTATTCATGCTGCTGGTGACCACTGTCCTTCAGTGGCTCTGATAGGGCATTCTAGCACTATGCAAACCCAAGGGCAAGATAACAAAGTTAGATTGAAACTCCAAAAACAATGTCAAGTTCAAAAAAAATGTGTGAACAAAACATGAGGGAACTTTGGACACCTGAAATTGGATACATGTTTTTAATACATATTTTAACACTGTACTGGAAAGTCTAGTTGCTTAAATAAACCAAAAGGAAAATTTAAAAAATTATATAAAGATCATAAAGAAAAAAAATTCCCTTTTGACAGATGCCATAATTTTCTACTTAGAAAAATCTCAAAAATTATACAAAAATCCCTAAGAACTAAATAAGTTCATTAAGTTCTTATAAGATCAATACACAAACATCAATTGTATTTCTTTCTATCAATAAATACTACATGAGTAAAAAAATCAAAATTGCAAAAGTACAAATACAATTTGTACTGAATAAAAGACTATAATGACAATTTTGAACTTCCAATGAAAGAACTTGATGAGCTAAGTAAATGGAGAGCTATACTATGGTGATAAATTAAGAGACTCAACATAATAAATATACTAATTCTACCCAAAGTGTTATCTACATTTAACAAAATTGTGATCCAAATAAAATATAGTGCTGGAGAGATGCCTAAGTGGTTAAGGCTCTTGTCTATAAAGCCTAAGGACCCAGGTTTGATTCACCAGTAAGCACATAAAGCCATAAGCACAAAGTGGTACATGAGTCTGAAGTTCATTTACAGAGGCTGGAGGCCCTGCTGTGCCCTTTTTTCTTTCACCTGCAAATAAATAAATAAATATATATATTTTTAAAATACAAGTATGATCTTTTTTATAAATACATACAAGATTATTCTAAAATACACATAAAAATCACAAATTGTATAAAATAGATTAAAACATTACTTTCAAATATCAGTGACCAAATATACAAACTACTAGAAAATGGGTAAAAACATAGACAAAAATGCCACTGGAAATATAGAGATGGCAAATAGACACAGAAACTGTTCTTAATATTTCTCATGACCAGCAGAGTGAAATTACAACCATAGGATGTATATCGGTATGCCTAGCAGCAAAGTGGAAGTAATAGTGATGTCAGTTGCTGATGAATATAAGAGAGCTGCATCACCCTTATTGTAGTAGGAATGTAAAAATACACAGATACTCTTGCAGAGAACTGGGCAGGTTTTTTAAAAAATCCAAATGTATAAGTATTAAACCAAAAGGAAATCATAATCCAAAGGCTCTACCTTAAATAAATAAAAAATTCTCCTCACACAACAGCTTATATTTCAATATTCATGCATGATTTATTATAATTGCCCCAAACTAGGAACAGATGAGATCTTCTTCAAAAGGTGAAGGGTCAAACAAACTGCTGTACATCCACCAAGCGTTTTTTTTTCCCCCTCAGGAATAAGGAGGAATGAACGATTGATACAAGCAGCAACTTGAAGGAATACCCAGACAGATATGCTGAGCATAGAAAAAGGCAATCTCTCAAGATCAGAAATGATTCATTGTTTGTGTTTGTGTGTGTGTGTGTGTGTGTGTGTGTGTGTGTGTGTGTGTGTGTGTGTCCCAGAGTGAGTGTGCCTGAGTGTAGCCTCAAGTGTCATTCTTCAGATTCTATCCACCTTTTTTTTTTGAGATAGGGTCTCTCACTGGCTTGTAACTCACTAACTAGGATAAATGGCTGAGCAGCAAGCCACAGGGGTTCTCTTGTCTCTGCCTCCCCAGGGCTGAGATCAAAAGCATGTGCTACCACACTCAGCTCTTTCTGGGGATCAAACTCCTCCTCATGCCTGTACAGCAAGCGCTTTATCCAGTGAGCCATGTCCCCAGCCCTATAGGATTACCTTCAGATGACACTATTAAAATAACAAAACTACAGAGACAGAAAACAAACATATGTTTTCCAGGGTCTAGAGATAGGAGCCAAGCAGAAGGACATGGGTTCTATTAGCAAATTGCAATAGGAGGGAAGGTTGTGGCTGTGCAAACGTTCTGAGTTTTGACTGCGGTAATAGGGAAGGAGACAGTGCAATCTTCCTTTTGTCTTTACATTTTCTAGAAATGGGCACTATCCATTTTCCCCTTATTTCCTTTTATCCGCTTATGATAAAATTAGGTCATCAGCCATTCCTGTCTCAGCTGTCTCAGCGATGTTACGTGATACAGGACAAAGGGACTGCGTACTGCATGGCATTCAATCCCCTCTGGACAGGTGATATAGGTGCCTTAAGTTGGTCCATAATGATTTTACAGACAAAGGAGGGAGCATGCCTAGTATGTGGAGGATAGTGGTATCCATGGTGATTAATCACATGTTACTATGCTGGGAAGGAATCTTGAGGAGATCTTGGAAACAGCCACTTGCTTTCTCAGGAAAACTCACACATGACTTTGTGGGATTTTGTAGATTTCACTAAGTACTTTAAAAAATTGTTTTCATGGATTCACTTGGTTGTAAATTACTTTGGACAAAAGGTAAGGCTTTCTGTCCACATGACTGGGGGCTCTTCATGTGTGCTAGGCAGAGAGACTTCTGGGACTGCTCAGCCACATTCAAATCTGAGATTCATCCTTTTAATATAGGCAGCATTAGCTAAGATGAAGGGGCTCTCCATATGAATATTGGGCACTGGCTTAAGTTCCCCTTTTGAGCGAATGCCACACCAACTTTCCATTTCTCTCCTGGGTACCAGACAAGCATGGGTGTCAGTTTCATCTCTTAAACATTCCCTGTCTTTTGAGGTTTCTAGATGAGAGCACTGACCATCTGTGGGTTTCTACACCAGCGTTCCTTGGTGGGCAAGTAACCAATTATAACTGTGGTCACAAATTTCTCAAAGATCCCAACTATAGAGCTGATTTCTTTTTGTGAGAAAGATGATTTAAAGGCACACACATGGGAAAATCCAGTTCTTTTACTGTCACTTTTAACACAAGCAGCATATTCCATGCTGTTGCAATTAGGATCTTCATCAATGACTCTTTCAGAGACCCTGAGGAGTTAATTCTTGGCTTATTTGGGGGTGGCATAGAGTGGGTGGTTGAAGTGTCAGCTAAGCAGCTTTTGGTGGTCCTGGCATTTTTCTTATAGCACCTAGATATTACAAAGATGCTACAGATGTATTGCTGATTAATGATTATCTAAAAGTAACAAAGTCCAATGTTAACCAAGTGTTTTTCTTATGATATTCTTCAAAGCATCTTGGTTTGGCTCTGGCATCTGTTGAGGAATGGTTTGGAGCATGTCTTCAGGAGGGGGCCAGTGCTCTCCCTTTTCAGTTTGCAGGCAGTGCCTCCAATCCCTATACGTCTGTCTCCTTGCCAGCCTTGATGAACAGTGCTGACTGTATATTTAAAGCATATGATAGATGTGGGAAAACAAGAGGTGGGAGAAAGAATTTTTAATTTCCATCAATCTTTAACTATTTTTTGGTCTTTAAAAATGAATATAATGTGTGTCAATGCTCCATCTTTTCAGTCTGTGAGTGGGTGCATGCTTGCTTGTATCCTTTGTAACAGGAAGTGGGAAGAGATTGCCTCAGAGACTCTATAATTGAATTCAATCACCATTCTGTGACCCAGTCATTAAAATATCAGCACTATGCATAAGTGAATACTTATAAAAATTTCATATTAGATCCTTTTGGAAAGGTTTCATATAAGAAAAAGTTGTTTAAAGCTAAATAAAGTTGATCAGCAATAATATGTGTTTACTTAAATTTGCTTATTATCTCAGAAATTTTGAGACTTTAGGCATAAGATCTCAATAAGCAGACTTAAAGCTCACACATATGACTCAGGGAACTGAGCTGAAGAGGGGGCAGAAAGATTGTAAGAGCCATGATGGGGGAGAATATCCAGAGACATTGCGCTCTCCAAAAAATTGGACCTCTTATGCAATTCATAACTCCCTATCGCATGGACTGATCCAGTATGCCCACTGAGGAGGGCCCCCAGTGGGTTGGAGACAAAGAGGAAAATAGGGTTTTTGCTCATACATTGTATCTAATTATTGACAATAAAGATATTTTAAAAAGAAGGATCACTGTGTTTCTTTGCAGCTTATTATAATTTGAGTCAATTATGGGCCCTGAACTGTATATGCTGTTTGGATCACACTTGCATTAATTGGAAGGTTCTTAGATCACTTATTTCTCATTTCAAAAATACTAGTCTGGCAATTCTTTTTTTTTTCCCCCTCATTCTTCCTTATGTCCCAAATCCCTGCCTTTTATCCTTTGCTATAGTAGTTTCCTATATACCCTAAAAATTTAAATTATAAACTTATAATGACCTATGTTATTAGAAAGAGAGTGCTTAAAGATCATTTCTGAGCTATATCAAAGAAAAGACAAAATGAATATTTTAAATGGGGTGGGGAGTGTTGCAGTCAGCTTTCTAGTTGCTGTGCAGAAAGAACCCAAGCAAAAGTGGCTTGTGGAAGAATGGGTTTATTTGACTTACAGACTCGAGGGGAGACTCCATCCTGGCAGGGAAAACGATGGCATGAGCAGAGGGATGGACATCACCTCTGCCACAGCACTGGAAACAGCGGCAGGAAGGTGTGCCAAATACTGGCAAGGGGAAGCTGGCTTATAACCCCAAAAGCCCGCCCCCAACAACACAGCTCTAGCGAGGTTCTAATTCCTGAACTGCCATCAGAACACATTCATTTGTTTGTGGGGGACACCTGGATCAAACCATGACAGTCCACCCCTGGCCCCGACAAACTAATAATCATACATGATGTAAATACAATGTGTTCTGCTCAACTCTTAAGTCCCCACAGCTTTCAATTGAGCCAAAATACCAAAAATAAACCCATAATGGCACAGAACATTCACACAGCAAAACATGAGGCACAGCAAAAACAGATTGAACCAATACAATATTTAAAACAAGCAGGGCACCATTAGTCTCTAACTCCAAGTTTAATGATTATAACCAATAACAAGTCTCTTGAAGATCCAATTCTGGCCCCTGCAGCTCGGCTACTCACAGTCCCAGAAAACTCCATCCGGTGCTGGCAGCTCGCCTTGGCACCCATCCATAATCCTGGCTTGTTATTGGGTCGTCATTGCAACTCACAGTTCATCCTCATGGTTCCATTGGGCTCCATACAGGCAACCTAGCATACCTGCTTCACACTCTGATGGCCATTTTTCAAAAACAAAATTGTGTTGCAAATCCAATGAACCTCTCTTCTTGAATTTGTAGTATTCCACAGAACCAGGTGGGCTACCAACTTGTTAATCCAGGGGGGATCAAAGCATTCAGGCCCCTTACTCAAAGAGTCCGCATTCTTCCTGTTGTTCCAATGCAGACCAGCTGGCCCAATCTCAATGGTTGTCATCTCTCAAACAATTGCAAGTGAATAGGCAGCAGTTTCGACCCAAAGATCTTTCTTTCTGTGCCATCTCCATCTGCTTCATCTGCCAGTCCATCTTTACGTAAAACAACCCTGCACAGGTTCACAGGACACAGGCAGGCAGAACACAGTAAGCCTCTCACACAAACTGCTTCTGGCAGAGTCCTGACAAAGTTCTTTCTCCCCCTCGTAAGCCAAACCTTACAGTCCATAGTTCTCATTACATTCAGGTCTTTTAACTCTGACCAGAATGATCCATCACATTGTACTTGCAACACTGCAAGGCACCTCTTAGGATGAGGTTTCCAATCCATCCACATTCCTCCTGCAGATCACTTCCAAAACCACAAGATCAGGGTTCTAGCAGCAACTAATGGCCCCACAACCTGGTACCAAAACTGTTGTGGTTAGCTTTCTGGTTGCTGCACAGAAAGAACCCAAACAAAAGTGGCTTGTGGAGGAATGGGTTTATTAGGCTTATGGACCTGAAGGGAGACTCCATCCTGGCAGGGAAAACGATGGCATGAGCAGAGGGGTGGACATCATCTCCGCCACAGCATGGGAAATAGCGGCAGGAAGGTGTGCCAAATTCTGGCAAGGGGAAGCTGGCTTCTAACCCCATAAGCTGACCCCCAACAACACAGCTCCTTCGAGATTGTAAAATCCAAATTGCTATCAGCTGAGGATCCATCACTGAGAACACATTCATTTGTTTGTGGGGGACACTTGAATCAAACCATGACAGGCACTATTCTGGAAGGCTGTAGAACTTTTAGCAGGTGAATCCTTGCTGAAGGAAGTAAGTCACTAGGGGTGGGTCTTGAGGATTTATAATCCTGCCTATGTCCTGTTCTCTCTGTACCTCCTAACTCTAGTAACACAGGATAAGGGCTTCCTTGTCCATCTTGTCAAGCCTTCTCTTCATTATTAAAACTTTTCCTTGAAACTGTAAACTGATTTAATCATTTACCTGCTTCTGATTGGATATTTTGCCCCAGCAATGACAAAGTAACTAATACAGGTACTATCTATAAACACATTTCCCTTATTAAACTTCTTTACAGCCTGTCTTAGGATCTCTTAGGATCATAAGATCGTTATGTTTGCCACCTGATGTCTAAGGTAGCTTGCCCTAAAATATTTATTTCTACTACACCAGCATTTAATAAAAAATACTCATATTGTATTTGTGCAGATATTTATGTACCTGAGAACCTGTATTTTGAAGCCAAACAAAGATTTGGTGACAGACCTCAGAGAAGTCATTGTGGAGGGGCTTACCAGCCTGTTCTGTGTGGCACTGAAGTATTTGCCCTCAGGCCCAGCTGGATGTAAGATTCTCTCCTATTTATTCAGCCTGTTTTCTAAATAAACAGACTTGGCTCTTTTACATGACCTACTCAGATAGACCAGTCATTCTTCCCTGTTCAAGAGAAGCAGAGCACAAGAGAGAAATGTGATTGCTACATGGAGAGCTGCATCATTTCTGATTCTCTGACCCTGAGGCTTTACCACAAGTTGACAAAGAATATTTGGTACCTGTGATGGTTAAATATTATTGTCAACTTGACCTGTTAGCAATTCACAGTTATCATGGATATTGTGTAGCAGATTTCCTCCAAATTGAAGAGAGAAAGGAGGTTCAGGGGATTCAGGAAGTCATGTTAGCTAGAAACAAACATCCCTTCCTGGGAGGGCAAAGGGAATCTCTCTCTCTCTCTCTCTCTCTCTCTCTCTCTTTCTCTCTCTCAAGCTGCTCATGCTTGTTGTGACTTGGACATGCATCCATCTTGCTCATCTATCCCTTAGTCTGCATTAGAACAAAGTTTACTCAGCCTTCCAGCCTTCCAGCCTTCCAGCCTGCACTGAAGACCAGTGGTTCCCCAAGAAGCTTTTAGGCATTCTGTGCTGGATTGGGATGCTGAGGCATCCAGCCACATGGACTGACAAATTCCTTGACTCTCTGGCTTGCAGACTGCTATTGTGGGACTTCTGTGAGCTAATCCAATAAATACCCCCCCTTTTTTAAGGTTTAGAGAGACTTTATTAGGTTAATAGGAGGAAGTAGAAAGCTCCTGCCACGAGGGAGAAGGGAGGTAAAGCCTGCTCTGTGACTCATATTTGGAACATTTAGATTCTGAATAGGGGCTGAGCTGACCATCACGACACCAAGTTTTGGGACTGTGTTTAACCAACTGATAAATCCCCCTTTTTTACTACAATTAATTATGTTGATTATGTTCCTCTAGAGAACCCTGACTAATACAGTACCTCTTCTGTGTGATGAGGAATACAATGGTTCCTGATCACTGTGTCCACTGTGAAGAACAAGGAACTGTAGAACCCCAAGGGAGAGCAGAACTCATGGGTCATAGAGCTCACAGATGTCACAGGCTCTTGCCAAGCCCTCCATCAAAGAACATTAGGCACACTGCTGGGGCACATCAGCCCCTACAATTAGCTCTTATATTCTTTAGACCCTTTTGCTTACCTTCCCAAAGAAATGCTTTCAGTAAATGATAGCTGATTATAGACACTTGTAAAACTTCAAATTTTAAAGTTTTAAATTATTTCAAATTTCTTAGCAAAAGGATCTCCTTTACTGACAAACAAAATCATTACATAATGAAAAGTATAAAATTTAAAGACCATAGGTAATAAAACTGACAATTTGCATGCCATTTTTAATAGTGTTTTGAAAGATTCCATCACTTTTAACAGTTGATGTCTTAAATGTATTTTTATATACATGGAAGTCAGTTCTTTCTGGAGATTTTATGACACCCATAAGTACTGGTTGTTTTATCTACTGTATCTTTTATCAACATATAACATTGTCATTTTATTAGTAATGATTTTAAAGTTTGTGTAAGTCTTTAAATGTATGTCTGATATGGTTTATGTTTCAAAAGTTTGGCAAAATAATATATATCTGTATTTGCTTGCATTTGTGTAAAAACATCAGAAGGTAGAGATTTGTATATTGCTGGCTTTTTTGGATTGCCAAGGTATAATTTTTAAGTACTAACACATTCAATAGGTACTACATTTGGGGGTGTTTCTTTATATTGTCAGAAAATGACCATATTACTATAATGCCTAGAGTTGAGGTTTGGAAAAGCCCTTTGCAAGATGACCCCTTTCGTTCTTAAGTGCTATATGGAGGATTGTGGTGGACAATCCAACAAACTTTAAAAAAAAGGTTTGGATTTCACATATATTTTAAATGGTAGCCATTCAAACCTCAAACATGGAACCAGAAACTACTGGAATTTTAAAGTTTTACATATTTTGTACTTAGGTATTTTCCTTCCCCAAATTGGATGCCTTTTGCCTTTTTTTCCCCATTGCCACTAACTTGTTCTAAAGATCATTTATACTTTGCAAATCATCTCATGTGATACAGTTCATTTTGAATCAACACAAATCAATAGCATCATGGTCATGACAAATCCTCTTACATAAATTATTTTGGGGTGTGTGTGTGTGTTTATGGGGGCAGTGGTAGGAGGCATGTCAGGATCTCTTGCTACTGCAAATGAATGCATGTTATGCTTTATGTTGGTGGCTAGGGAATTGAATCCAGGCCAGCAAGCTTTGCAAGCAAGCACCTTTAAGTATCAATTTATCACTGTATTTGAAAGCAATAATTCTAACAAAAACAGTGCGAAAAAAGAGGGAAGGCTCCCAGACACCTTCTATGAAGCTTCCATTGCCTTAATCCCCAAAACCAGACAAGGATGCAACAAGGAAAGAGAACTATAGACCCACATCTCTGATGAACTTAGATGCAAAAATCCTGAACAAAGTCCTAGCAAACCGGATACAACGCTACATTAAAAATATTATCCACCCTGACCAAGTTGGCTTTATCCCAGAGATGCAGGGATGGTTCAACATACGCAAGTCGATAAATGTGATACACCACATTAACCGGCTCAAACAAAAAAACCACATGGTTATCTCAATAGATGCGGAGAAGGCCTTTGACAAAATTCAACACCTCTTCATGTTCAAAGCTCTCGAAAGAATAGGCATAGATGGCCTATTTCTCAATTTAATAAAGTCAATTTACAAATCTCCTAAAGCACAGATCATTGTCAATGGGGAACGACTCAAGGAGTTCCCACTCAATTCAGGAACAA
>PVHP010005856.1:0-25662 GCA_004024765.1 Zapus hudsonius
CTCTAATGAGGTCTGAGGCCTGCTCCACCAGAGCAAATACATCCTTGATTCTGAAAATGTAGTCAAAAGTCTATGGCTGGGAATGTCATAAACTCTAAGGGCGAAGCTACTATTTTTATTTGGCTAAGTTGATATACCCACCAGATCGCCCTCTAAATCTTTATGCCCATTTAATAGTGTTCCTCTCACTTTTGGTTAGAAAAAAACAACATGTCTTTTTGGATGGTGGTGACTACTGGGAAGATTCTAAACTAGTCAGAGTGCTTAGAAGTGAGAGTTGAATGCTCAGCACTAAATGAGACTTCTGTTAAAACCCTCCCAGGATTCAGGGACCATTGCAGAAGAGGTGGCAGAAAAGATGTAAGAGTGAAAGGCTGGAAGGAGTGTTTTGAAACCCTGTCTTCCAGACATAAAGTGGCAGGTGCATTCATGGCCTTCCAGCAGCAGTCATTATCTGCACAAGACTTGCATAATATTGGACCCATCAATATTTTGTCATGGATATGTGAGGAGGGGAAAATGACATCAAAAATGAAAGCAATTAACTTTTTGAGGCAGACAGAACATCCACTTGACTGAGGAGGAACTTGGGGTCAAGCTGGTTAATCGATGCAATATTTCATGACTAATCCTTTGGACTCTTTTTTTTTCATAGTACTTTTGTCTTTTCCTGGAGAGATGTTTTCTTATAATCAGGATGCCCCCATTTTACACCATTAGAAGATCATTTAATTGTATTAAACAAAATATTTCTTCATATCCTGAATTCATATCTTTTGCAATATAAATAACATTTATGGAATATGATGATGAAATTTTTACAAATTATAGTGATAATGTGCCATTCTGCCTTCTTTTTATTGTATGTTCTACTTTGTACATTTCAATTATGCCTAATGTCAAGCAAATATCTATTCCTGACAAACCTAGTCATTTTACATGTATTATCTGATAATTCCATGTAATTATATGTTGGTATAGTAATTACAGTATTATTGAAAGCAAAGAGCAGAGGTGTTAAACTGCTCATAGGGTAACAGAACTCTTAGAGATGTAGTCAGAATTCAAAGCCATGTAAGGTAGATTCCAAATCCTATATCCTTTCAAGTGTGTGCAAAACCTCTTCCTATCATCTCATTCTCCTGAATAGGTAATAAAATGCTTGTATCTTATGATACTTTAAGTCCCACGAATCACTGTTAAATTTACCTGTTACTGCATTTGCTTGTTGTGGAAAGGTTGGCCATAGTTGATGGCTAAGAGGAAGAATGGATGTAATGAATGTGAATGAATACAGCAATCAGCTAAAGTTCCAAGGCTACTTAAGGCAGCTCTGGGACTCACAATCAGATTTGCCTTGAATCCTAAGATGATTTCCTTTCCAAATAATATATTTTTTTGAGGCAGGGTTGTATGTCACCCAAGCTGGCCTCTAATTCCATGTCTTGAATGGTGAGATTATCACCACACTCTGTTCCAAATATCTTTACAAGTCTTTATATGTGAGAATCCCTGCCTATGCTTCTATGCTTTGGTCACCTCAAACATATATATATATATATATATATATATATATATATATATATATATATATATATATATATATATATATATATATATTTCCTTTTTTATTGAGGAAAAAAGCATTTTATGTTGCTTCCATGTTCCTGCAAGAATATAAAGACAGCAATAAAATCACTGTTTTTCTGTGAAGCATTTCTGAGAGGAATGGATTGATATAAAATGTTAATAATATTATGTTAGGTATTCTCTCTTCTCCAAATCTTTTCATTATTATTAATGGAACACAAGTATGAGAATGACCAATTAAAATATAATCCCAAATCTAACACATATGAGCTGCCCACAAATCACACTTTGAGCACTAGTGCTCCCGAAAGAAGACTGTCACAGAAGTAAAGGAGAGCTAATTGCAGCCAGCGGTTTCTGGGAGAGGAGGAGTCAGGTTCATCACTGGTGTACCCACTGGTATGTTGCCCTCTCCACAGTAAATAACCTTCCGGTCATGATCATGCAAGCAACTCTATGTCAGATCAATGGGCTAAAAAAAAGGCATAAAGGATAGCAGGGAATTAATTGGGAATAAGGGTGTGAATGGGAGAAATGGAGATAAAAGAAGGCAATTCAAGGAATAATACGAAAATACATTAAGTGTATGAATGAACATGTCAAAAATGAAAAAAAATAGTAATAATAATATCAATAGTTATAGCTGATGTTTATGAAACCTCTGCCTTGTGTCAGGTGTTCCAAAGATTTATACAAAAATAAACAAACAAACAAAAAAGCCAAAACTTTATCTAATCTTCTCCATGATCTATATCTAGAGAAACTAATATCATCGCTGATTTTCAGATGAGTTTAAATTATATACCCGAGGCTGTCATACTCCTATTAAGTGTATAATTTGGAATATTAACTCAAGGAAAGTGTCTTTAAGGAACAGATAGATCACTATGTGTCTAAGACAATGGGAGGTGGAGCCAGGAGAATCCAAAACTGATGGGCCAGTTGATCTCATGTTCCCTTGCCAGTCTGGCAGTTCCTTTGCAGCAGCAAGAGATCCTGTCTCAAAGAAGGTGGGGCCTTGACACCTCATGGTTGACCTCTGACCTGCACATGGCATACACCCTCTCACCTTGAGTAAATGAATGCATAAATAAACAGAAGAATCAACTCAGTGCCAAACCCCTAGTTAATTTGAAATTCTTTTGCATGAGAGGTTCAAACATGCTTTCTCATCTCCACTATTGTTGGCTGTTCCACATGAAGTTCATAAATGTCCCTCACAGTGCCCAAGAATGTGGTGCAGTTCACAAAGTTACAGAACTCAGGCTACAACCATCCTACCCTCATAAGGAACATGAGCTGATGCAAAAGCAGGAAAACTCCAGGCTTTTAGAATATAATGACTATTTCCAGGCTCTCTACTAAGGAGTTGCTATCTTGTAGTTCACCATAATTCAGTAAGGCCTGCTATTGTTTCTTTGTCCATTCTCTGGTACATTGAGGTTTGGAGAAGGTGAATAACTAATAATGATCAGGAAGTAAATCTGTGATTGAACCAGAAATAAACCAGGATGTGTGCTGAAGCCTGACTTTCTCCTTTATAAAGTAATTGCATATAGTCCATATGTTCAACACCTACATAGGTCAAATTCAAGGAGAAATGCATCTTATTCTTTAACACAGAGACGATCTTAATGGATTTGTCATTGTTGCCATGGCAACCTAGTCAACAAATAGGTCACATTTTGTCCATTTCACTTGCTTCTATTTTGTTTGTTTTCTTCAATCCTGGATTTTATAAAGACTATGGCTTTGTCACTCTTATTCAAGAATGAAGGCGCAGTTTGTTTATTTCTAACTTTTGTAAACCAAACTGTCCAAGTTAAGGAGGACTGGCTGGGAACTGAGAGCTACTTCTACAGGAATTAACAGAAACCCAAAGACAAGAGGTTGGTCCCTCTGGATAGTTACTGTGGCTTCCTGTAGGTGCAGCTGAGTCAGCTCCTTGTCTTCTGTCTCCCAGCCCTCCCTGGTCTATTCTGGAAAGCAACATTCTCAGGGTACATTGATTGACTTTGTCACTGGACAATGCTCACCTTTAACTGGCTTGGTTTCTTCTGGCTCCAGTAGCTGTCCTGCTCTCTCAGTACCGTCCTTATTGGATCTGTTCTCTCTAGACTTGACATCTTGTATCTACTTCATCTCCTATCAGAGGTGTGGGAGGAGAAGGCATAATGCAAAGCCCATGGGCTCAAATTTTTTCACTGTGAAAAAAAATTAATTAAGGTATTAAACAAATGTTTATTAAAGATTTACTATTAGCAAGCCTGGATCTCCTCAAAATGCAGAACTTTTATTCATGGAAATTTTACATAAAAAGATAGAGATTTTGATTATTAAAAATAATATTTAATATTTTCCATATACATAAAACTGGCATACCTAAACTGACAGATTTTAGTGCTTAAGGCCAAATAAGTGCCCAGACACATGGACTGTCAGCCTGATCAGGCATGCCCATTTAGCTGGGACATCTGAAAACATTTTGAGGTAAGCCTTCAGATGAATAAAACTTGACATGTGTTTGATCAGGACAGAAGAATATAGGACAAGCCTCTCGCAGCTGTCTCTTAAGCAGATATGGGGGCTTTTCTGTTATCATTTCATTTTCCTTCAGATTAGGCGAACCCAAATCTAGGGTGGACCACTACACTTGGAATGTGACCGAGGACCAATTATTGCATTTCAAAGTCTTAATCTCTTCATCAAAAACCAGATACTCAGAATAAAATCTATTTCTAGGGGTGCCTATAAACATTAAGTAGCACATATATTTGACCTAGAATCTGGAATACTGTGAAAACTGAAACAGTATATCAGATGGGATTTAGCTCAGTGGTAGTGTGTGCCTAGGATATATCCTACCATGTGGAGAGTCCTAGGTTCTCCTCAGGACAACATGTTCTATTGCCAATTTCCAAGTGTTCATCTAACTAAACTGTAGGTTAACTGAGTCCAGAGGAATTGTGAGTCATTTGGGTTAGAGTGGTATCCACATCCAAGACTACATGGTCCATGTCCAGGGTCCATTCTCTGTTCCTCATCTCCTCTACATCACATTGCTCTTATTTGCTTCCTAACTTGCAACCTGACTGCAACTGATCAAACATTGTATGTTCCTGGAGACTCTTTACAAATCTGATTGTAATAATCCATCCCACGAATCACAGTGGCCCTCATTAAAGGCAAAATCCTGGGTTTTAAGGTTTCCTGGTTCTCTTCACCTCAGAAATATATTGTAGCAATGACTTTCCATAAAGAAGGGGATTAGGGGTATTTCCTCTTATCTCCAAAGGCCACACAGAATGAAAGAACCTTTTATAAACTTACAGTTCTGCTTTTGATCAATGTCATCATCTTCACAGTACATTACCTTATTTATTATTTCCTTCTGGCCTGAGGTGTAGATTCCTATTGTCACATCCTCCAATAGGGTCAGGCTGTGCAGATTTCTTTACACGTAATCAGACTGGTTGTTACACAATTACCAGTGTGTTACTTGCCATTCATTTTTCGTGGGGTTGGGAAGATTTATTTCTGCTCTGTATACAGTTTGGAATGGCTCTTGGGGGCTTTGCTTTCTGAGACAGTAGGTTCCCCTTTTGCAGAAGGTCCTTAGGTTTGTGAAAGAAATCTTTGGTGAGAGAATCAGCTATCAGACTGTGATGCAATAAAGAATGTAAGGATGGACAACATGCATTTGGGCACTTCTGTAGTGAGAGGTGAGTCAAAATTCGTCAGCCATACCATTTACAGGCTACATCATATGCAGCAGAAACCTGGAAGCCACAGTATGAGAGAGTTTCGTGGTATTGTAAAATTATGGCATTCTTGAATGGGTGACTTTTAAAAAGCATTTTTT
This sequence comes from Zapus hudsonius, assembly GCA_004024765.1. Classification (NCBI taxonomy): domain Eukaryota; kingdom Metazoa; phylum Chordata; class Mammalia; order Rodentia; family Dipodidae; genus Zapus; species Zapus hudsonius. Next base: position 5,453 of record PVHP010005856.1, read on the forward strand.
TATTTATTTGCAAGCAGAGAGTGACAGAGGAAAAAGACAGACAGAGTGAATTTATGTGTCAGGGCCTCCAGCTGCTTTAAAAGAAAAAACAACTCCAGACCCATGTGCCACTTTGTGCATCTAGCTTCATGTGGGGTACTGGAGAATCGAACCTAGGTTTTGCACATTGCAGCGAGTACCTTAGCTGCGGAGCCATCTCTCCAGCTCTTGAGTGGATAAATTTTAACAAATAAATCAAGTTTAATTTTTAGGGTAGTACACATTCTAGAAAATTTATGAAGGTGTTATGAAAAGTTATCATAAACCCTGGACCCCATTTCTCCTATTATTATCATCATCTTACATTAGTATGGTATATTTACTTTAATTCATACACCCATATTGATATCTAATTATTAAGTAAAGTCCAGTTTTTATTCAGATTTTCTTAGTCTTTATCTCAAGTTGGCACCTAATTATGTTTATTCATCACATTACTTTAGGTGATTCTTAGCTGTGATAGTTCCTAGGGGTTGCTTTGTTTTTAAGTAGCCAAGGAGTTATGGTTAAATAGTTTAAAAGACAACAGTTTTACTTTTTATTATCCTTAATTACATGCAGTGTATGAGCAAATCTTACAATGGCACTCCCATAACCCTCCTCCCTGTCCCCAATCTACTGGGAACCCTCCTAGGTGGGCATACTGAATTAGTCCATAGGGTAGGGGGTCAAGAATAATTCAGGAGGTAGCCAGGATCCCCCCATTTGTTTGTTGTTGCTGAGGGGGGCAATGTAAAAGACATCATTTTAATAAGCTTTTGTCATGGTGTGACTGAGAATCTAGGACTTGGGTCAGGAATGTCAGAAGAGGTGTGACACTTTTACCATATCTAATTAAATTTGATCACTTTGCCAAGGTAGTTTTATGTTTGTTTTCTCCTTGATAAAGTTAATTCTTTCTACCTCTTTCTCTGCTGTACTCTTTGATAGGAATTCATCACACATAGCTAACATTAAAGAATAGAAATAGTGCATCCTCCTTGAAGTGGAATACCTACATAAATTATTTAGAATGCTTTTTTTCAGAGAACTACCTCCTAGAATTCATTTATTCATTAATCAATCATAGATTTATAGAAGCATGCACCGACCTATACTTATTTTAAGCATTAACATAAAGTCCCACTATAGTCACTTAGAGGAAATGAAGTTACAGAGATTGTGGAACTTTCTTCAAACAGCAGTAATCACCATGGCCAGATCTTGAAGTCACACGTTGATGTTTCACTGTTGAACTGGACTCAGGCTGTCATTCAACAGATACCTTTTCCATTCTGTGGCTGTGCCTCCAGACCACATATTCCCTGCCACCTACATGAAATGAGAGAAAATCCTGAGATGTCATGATTATTGTGTTAGCTACTTTCCCTGCTACTGTGCCATGAATACTTGAATGATAAAACCTAACTAAGGATTGACCTTGACATTCTGGGCATGTCTGGATGACTTAGGTGCTGGATGGTGGTTGAAGGAGCTTGCTGAGTGATGACGTGTTCACATCTTGGTGGATTGAGAAGAAGAGACAATATAGGAAGCAGGTCCTCAAGGCCTGCCCTCAGTGGCCTATGCCTGCCAACTAGGCCCCATGTCTACAAGGTTCTACAGGTTTCCAAAACAGTGCCACCTTCTGGTAAGACTGTAAATAGGGACATTTTACATTCCAATTGTAAGTTGATTTCATTGGCAAATTCTTATTTCTATAACTATGAGTAGGAAGACTCACTCTTCTTAGCCAAAGAGCAGTATGGGGGCTTCTCTCTGGAGTTTATGAGTTTCCTATGCATAAGATTTTGACTTTGTTTCCAGTACCAGATAGGAAGGAGTTCTATCCCACTAAGTGAACCTCATATCTACTTCACGAATAGTTGGTTACCTGAATAGGTCGTGTGCTCTATTGTACAAGTATATAATTCTTGCACGGCCTGTTGATTTTGTAGTTTGCAGGATTTCTTGCTTATTTAGGCTGTTGATGACCATTATACCCCAGAAATTCTCATACCATTTTTAGCACTATAAGGACTAGCGGGGGGGAGGGGACTAGATTCCCTCTCAGTTCAAGTATGGTGTCTTCAGCATTAGAGTCTTACACTTTAGCTTTGTTGGGTAACCAAATGTACTGACAATAGCCTGCATTGTTTGGGTACTGCATGGTTCTTCTAACCAACAGCTCACTATGGGGGTAATCAAATTCTGGCCATGGGATTTGCCAATGAGAACCTGTGGTTTTAGGATTCTGATTTCTATAGGACACTTTCTGCCTGGACCACCCAGCAAACCCACATTAAGGACTATATTTTGTAGAATGCTATCTAGGAGGAAGTATTTTTATGATATTGATTCATGTTGTCACTAGTTTTGTGTAATTCACCCACCACCCTCCTTTCCCCTACCTCTTTCAAGACCATTCTACCCCTCTGCAGCAATTCCCCTACCAAGCCTGTATGCCCTTTCACCCCTCCTTAGCCTTATTTAGTTCTATGCCAACACTCCTAATGCTTGCTACCATTTACAGTTTATACTCAACTCAAGTTGATCCAAGTAAAGCTCTGCATATAAGATTGATAAGATGCAGTGCTTATCTTTCTGAGTCTGTAATCTTAGAATCTTTTTTCCATTTTTCTGCAAATTTCATAATTCATTTTTTTACTGCTGAATAGAATTCTATGGTGTATATGTAAGACATCTACATTATCCATTCATCCCTTGATGGGCTGATTCCTGTGTTGTAGTCAGTTTTGCTTTGCTGTGACAAACACCCAACCAGAAGCAGTTTGTGGAAGGAAAGGATTTATTTTGGCTTACAGACTTGAGGGGAAGCTCCATGATGGCAGGGAAAAACATGGCATGAGTAGAGGATGGACATCACCTCCTGGCCAACATCAGGTGGACAGTAGCAGCAGGAGAGTGTGACAGACACTGGCAAGGAGAAGCTGGCTATAACACCCATAAGCTTGCCCCCCCCAAATGCACTGCCTCCTGGAGGCTCCAATTCCAAAATTGCCACCAGATGGAGATAAATCATTCAGAATACATAAGTTTATGGGGACACCTGAATCAAACCACCACATTCTACCCCTGACCCCCATAAACTGATAATCATTTATTATGTAAAATGTAATGCATTTAATCCAACTTTAAAAGTCCCCATATAATGTATCAATCCCGATGCCATTTAAACAACCTCACAGTCCAAGGTCTTTAATTGAGCTGTAATATCAAAACACCAGGCCCCCCACCAATAAAAACCTTCATGGCAAAGAAGAACCATTCAAAGGAATAAACATTGATATATGCACCAAACCTAAATATAACTGTTATGTCTGAAGAAATCCAAGACATAAAGAATACACAGTTTATAATTACTTACATAAAACTTTAAAAATGCAAACTGATATTTAATGAATGAAGCAGAAAAAATGTATGTTTACTTGAGCAGTTGCTTAAGTTGGGAAGAAATGAGAGGTTACGGGGGATGAGGAAATATTTGTGGGTAATGAATACTTTATTTTCTTAATTGTACTTTGACTGGTCTATGCATGTGGCAAAACTCATCTAAGTGCACAGCAAAATTGCTCAATTTGATATATGTGAAGTATATATTGTTCAATAGATAAAGTAAATAGAAATCAGTACAAAAAAGAAAGGTTAGAGAAAGAGAGAGGGAGAGAGGCAGGGGGAGAAAGAAAGAGAGAGATTATGCAAGAACTGTGGGCAGCATGAAATAAAATTTACATATAATAGAACTACCAGAAGAAAACAGGAAGGGTGGGGCAGAAAAAAATGTGTAAAGGGAATATCATGGAAGGAAATGATCAATCTAGTAAATTCAAAAGCTCAGTGAACCCTAAGGATATATTATAAAGAAAACACCATCTAAATATGATAAACTACTAAAAACCTAGCACATAAAAAAGCAAAATAACAACTAAGATCTTTAAAGTGGTAACAAAAAATAATTTAAAATGTGAAATTCTACAAGCAGTAAAAATCTTTCTATAATGAGAATGAAATGAAATTTATTTACTTATTTTAAAATATATTTTATTTATTCATTTTCTAGCAGAGAGATACAGAGAGTCAGAGAGAAAGAGAGAGAGCACCAGGGCCACACCTTGTGGGTCTGGCTTATGTGGGTACTGGGGAAATGAACCCAGGGCCTTAGGCACTGGAGGCAAGTGCCTTAACCGCTGAGCCATCTCTCCAGCCCTGAAATTTATTTTTATCAAATTAAAATTGAAGGTGTTCTTTGTTAAGAACCATTTATTATTATAAGAGTTATGAAATTTCATTGTTAAGCTGTCCAGACGAACATTGTTTGGGGACTCGGATCTATGGGAAAGAGCAACATTGGCAGAACAAATATTTAACTAAATTAATAGAAAATAAAATTGCATTGTAAGCTGATCTTTATCACATTGATGAAAGTCAAGCTATGACAACAATGATACCAGGATGGGAAGTGTGGGGAAAGAAATTACAGACTCATGTGGTGTGTAATGACTGTATATCAGTGATGTACCACATGTGGTTTGGTGGCCTTTACTTTATACACCTGCACTGTGGAAAGAAGCATGGCTGCATGGTAGTTGAGGAGGTTGTCTTGGTGAAGGGCACAGCAGCAAGTGACAAACATATAGGACTTAAAAAAGCTCCTCTGCTTGGTGTACCATGACAGTGTTGGCTCAATAGACTCCCACAATTTAATGGTGCATATCCTTAATTTTATGGGAACTGCTAAAAATAACTATAGCTGAGACTCTAGGAGACAAAATACAATAAAATACTATACAAATTCCAGAAAAGAATAATAGAGGAACAAAGTGCTAGGGAAAATGAGGACAAGATTGTAGACTCAAGCACAATCATATCAATAAGTGCACTAAAGCGTAAGTAGGCTATCATCCTACCGAAAAGCAAGAGAGTGTTAAATTACCTAAGGACACTAGAGGGGGATGGAGAGATGGCTCAGCAGTTAAGGCACTTGCTTGCAAAGCCTAACAGACTGAGTTTGATTCCCCAGTAACCAAGTAAAGCCAGATGCACAAAGTGGCACATGCATCTGGAATTGATTTGCAGTAACAGAAGGTTCTAGTGCACCCATTCTCTCCTTCTCCCTCTCTCTCTTTCTCTCTTCCTGCCTCTCGCACATAAATAAATAAAAACATTAAAATGAATATTAGAGTCAAGTAGAAATGCAGTTTGCGTAGAATAATAAGTAAGTTATGTAAGATGATTCAAAACCCTGTAAATGATAATCGTGATGTCACTGTTCTTCATATCTGAGAAACTATAATTCAAAATAAAGATGGGACAGGATGTGATGATAACAGAGGGTATCCATCAGGAAGAAATACCAATTTACCATATTAGAAAGTCTAAATTAATGTACAAAACAGGACATAAAATGAAATACATAAATCCAGTAACAAAAGTGGAGATTTAAAGGTCTTGGTCAGTCGGGTTAGTGTTATGATGCAAGTCTGCTACAGGGTTCACAAACCCGAAAAGCAGCAGGCCTGTTACCAGGTATATGGTTGGGTGTTGCTAGGAGTTCTTCCACCAGGATCATGTGTGGGTTCTTGAGTAAGCAAGACTTCTGGGCTGTGCCTGGGAGGGACTGGAGCTAAGTTACAGGGTGGGGTTCTGATCTGCTGGGGATGGTAGGCTTGCTTCTGAGGCACAGTCATGGATCCTGCAGGTCTAGAGTGGAGAGACATCTTTCAGAGAAGACCATTAAGTGCCAGGAATTGACTTTGTAGGACTCTTTCAGTCTTGTCATCCAGAACCAAGATCTGTGGACTGGTCTTCTGGGATTCCAGTGAGCACAGCTCCTGCTAGAACCTCTGGCTGGAGGTTTTGGTGGGAATCGCCAGACATCTGAGCCCAGAAGAGGATGGAGCCATGCATGCAGGTGATGCCAGGTGTAAGGTGGCACAGGGGCCAGGTCTACCCTCTCAAGGTGACCTTCCTTGGTCTTTGGCTTTGAACTTCTTGGAAATGTGATGTTCTCTATAAATGGTTGTGACAATTCTGTTGCTGTGGAGGCAGAATCCTAGTGGGGGATTTCCTTCCTGTTCTCTTGATGGCATCGTGATGCTTTGGAACAATAAGAATGAAATCACACAGAAACGACTCAGAGTGGGAGAAGTTTTTGAGTGTACTTTTTTGTCTACTTTTGACTTTTCATCAAGAATCTTTTCAGTTATAAGTTGTATAGAAGTGGGAGCCCTATCTTCTGCCTTCCAGACTTTCTTTTCTGGCTGGGGAACCCAGGGAAAGCAAACCTTGGAGGCCAGGAGAAGAGGTGAAAGAATCAAGGAAGAAAATAAAAACAAATCAGGAAAAGTAGATTGTTGTGTTTCATAACCAATATTTTTAGCTTTAATTATAACAGTTATTTTCTTGAATGCTGTGAAGTGGAGGAGTTATTTTGATTAATTTAGTCCTTTTTCAGCCTCATTTTTTTTCAGAGAGGGTTTGTTGAGCTCCTTACTCAGCATTGCATAAGTAACTTCAGTATTCGACAGTAAACAGAAAAAGGAAAACAAAACCTTTCAGGGAAAAATTAAAACAAAGTTGCACTTACTTTCTATCAGAAATGCAGAAAAGGGGCTGGAGAGATTGTTCAGTGGTTAAGGAGCTTGCCTGAAAAATTCCACAACTGGGGTTCAATTCCCCAGCACCCATGTAAAGCCAGATGCACAAAGAGGCACATGCATCTGGAGTTTGTTTGTAGTGGCTGGAGACCCTGGTGTGCCCATTGTCTCTGCCTATCTCTCTTCTCTTAATCTCTCTCTGCTTGAAAATGAATAAATAAAAATATTTTAAAATTTGAAAAAGGTGGTAAATAGAGCATTAACATAATCTATGCTGGACTGTTTTTCAGGATCTCAGCAGTGAGAGTAATTAGTATAAAGGAATGCATCATTGAGTATGTGTACATTTGCTTTTACTGATTTTTTATGCATCATTTGTTCCTGATTTTAAAAAGATAAGTGGTTCAGGTAAAAATTGCCCATCAAAAAAGTAGCTTTAAGTCCTAAATTAAAGAGCTATAAAAAGAAATTGTACATAATGAAAAACTGACTTCAGAATGAATTGACTACAAAATAGGACTTTATGAAGGAAGTTGAAGGAGCAGTGCTTCTGTAGTCTTGAGTAGTGACTCAGGACAATGATGGAGAGACATTCACATGGGCTTTTATTATACAAATACATCCTGAGGTCTTATCAGGGTGCACACTTTGTCATAGATTCAGCTCAATTTGACATTCTTTTGGAATAAAACAATATATAATCGTGGGAAGTAAGCAAAGTGCATAACACTAGAGGAACTTGGTTATATAGCAACCATTAACTATGATATGGTGGAAGCAGAGGGGAAAGTGTTACAGTTCTAAACAGGATGGACACAGTGGCCCTGGGTGAGTGATGGTCTTTTAAGAAAAGCATGGTGGAAAAGAAAACATGAAATGTGAGCATCTGTCAAATAACAAAGCGGCAAAGGAGTTCAGAGCACAAAGGCAGGTGAGCAAGTTTAGTCCAATGTTCAGAGACTAGAGGTGAGCAAGCTTATCCCCCACTCAGTGACTACTGGTTAGCAAATGTGTGATCCACACATTCAGTGACTAGAGGTGAACCTGGAAGTAGATTAAGTAGGGGAATCAGAAATGAGGTCAGACTTACATCAGAAAGGCCACATTATACAAGGCTCTGCAAGCTATACCAAAGATTTGGTTATGACTGTGTGTAAAATGGGAAGCAACTAGACAGAGAAGTAGCACAACCTAATAGCATTCTACGACTGAGTAAATCAAAGAGTTAGACAATGGCTCCCTCCATCCCACAGCTGTCTCACACCCAGGGCCAGCCCAAGTAGGCTGATGCATTGTGCCACTGAACATCTGTGAACTCAGGCATACACACACACACACACACATATACATGTTGTCATGCACATAGGAACACATGGGCTCTCTTTGTTCTTTACTCAGGCAGCAGAAAGATGTCCCATATCCACCACCATCCTCTGCTCCTTGGCCCCTGGTTCCCCAAGGTCTAGCCCCAAGCTTGGCAATGCTGATATCCTCAAATTTTGAGCAGGTCATGGTGGAGCTCTCCCATGGACATGTATCCACAGTATAAAATATATAAGGCTTTGTTTGGTACTGCACTGACTTCATGTTTATATAGTTTGATTTCTATGGTGTTCTTTAAGAAGAAAACAAATGATTAATATTTCACAAAGAACTTTTAAACTTATAATTAATCCCTTTGAAGAATTTTATTTTTTTATTTTTATAAAATATTTTATTTATTCATTTTCAAGCAGAGAGATACAGAGAGAGAGAGAGAGAGAGAGAGAGAGAGAGAGAGAGAGCAGCAGGGCCACCACCTTGTGGCTCTGGCTTATGTGGGTCCTGGGGAATTGAACTCGGGGCCTTAGGCACTGGAGGCGAGTGCCTGAACCGCTGAGCCATCTCTCCAGTCCCCTTTGAAGAATTTTAATTTCATCACATAGCACAGATTTCCTTTAGAAATCTTTTCTCCTTCACCCTAAAACACATAGGACCCAACACCTTGAGTGGGTTCTATGTAAATGAGTGCTGCTCTCATTTTCTTGGTCAGAGAAGCTTCTTTCTGTAAATGGTAGTAACTACTGGGGAAACTCAAGACTCTTCGAAGTGCTAAAGGAAATGACAGTGAAGTGCTCAGAACCAAATGAGACATATTCATCATACCCACTGAGGCTCAGAGAATATTGTAGAAGTGGTAGAAGGTGTGGAAGAGCCAAGAATAGGAAGGGGTGCTTTGAAATGTCTTTTGGCACAAAGTGACTATTGCATTCATGACCTCACAATGGCCATTGTTACTTGTACAGTACTGGACCCCTCATTATGTTGTCACGGATGATGGAAGAAGGCAACAGAAACAAGACATCAAACAAGAAGAACCAGTTGAAAAAGAAGAAGAGGTTATGTAGAAGGGACATAGGTGAAGAGTGACAAAAGAAAATAATGGAGGGAGATTATGACCAAAATGCACATATCGAAACAGGATGGAGACCTTTAATCCCAGCACTCAGGAGGCAGAGGTAGGAGGATTGTCATGATTTCAAGGCCACCCTGAGACTATGTAGTGAATTCCAGGTCAGCCTGGGAAAAAGTGAGACCTTACCTAGAACTCTCTTCCCCCCTCAAAAAAAAGATAAAATGATTTTATTTTACTTAACCTTATAGTAGGTCTTGAGTACCACTGATAAAGATAACAGTCAATATCTTTAAGAATATACTCATAGGAATTTCAGAAACGATCTTCAAATAATTACTTCTTACACCAATGCAAGAAAAAGGCAATATATGGGCTGGGGAGATGGCTTAGCTTTTTAAAGTGCTTGCTTAAAATGTCTAGTGGCCTGGTTCAATTCCCCAGCACCCAAGTAAAGCCAGACACAAAATAGTGTTGTACTGTATCTTTAATTTGGCAGAAAGAGCATAGCTCATAAGCAGTATTCTAGTTCACATATCACATTAACCCTCTGCATTTCTTTATCTGAGAATATATTTATCTACTAACCACTGATACCATGATACATTTCTCCATTATTTATTTTTCTCTTATTTTTAGACTACACATTTGAGCCCAGTTGCTGGTAAACAGTTAATTTTCTGGTTCTGTATTCTCAGTTGATTTGTAATTCTCCCACTGACCTTTGGCCCAAAGCAATAAGTGATGTAAGAAATATTGTCACTGCTGTGGTCCACTTTCAGTCATGGAGAAGCCACTTTATTACCATCGTCAATAGACACATATATGATGTGTGTGTCGCAACAGATACCCCAGGATTCTCAAGAGAAAGACTGCTGTAGGATGTTGAGGAGGAAGGGAGCCTGCCATTTTGTCACTGGTGTAGACTATTAGAATTGCACCATTCATATCCCTTAGCAGTCTTTGGAGAACAATTCTGGTTTGCTTGGAGAGAATGCTCACTCCTCTCCTGGCCACACACAAGAAGTGAGTGATGCTGATCTGATCTCCTCTTCCCCACCCTCACCCTCAGATTCCAAGTGTGCAGTCTTAACTAGATCTTCACTGGATTCTACAGCCACACTGACAGATTCAGCTATAGCAAAGTGACCCAAGTCAGACCATTCATTACCACAAAGACTCAGTCCCCTGACTTCTCTCTGCATTCACAAGCAAGTAGTGACTGCTTCTGCTGAACGGAAAACCCAGAGCCACTGAGCTCCACCTGGAAGAACCAGAGGAAAAAATGAAGCAAGCTAGAATGACATCATTTGCACCCTGAGTCAAAACTCTCCTAGAGCTGGACATCCTGAGCATTTAGGCTTCTGTGAGTACTTCACCCACTTCCCTTTGTCTGTATTTCCCTTCTTGTCTAGATAGTGGGATTTTGATTTCTGGTCCTAGTCCTGATGGATGAAAATACAAATCAACTTCATGAGCAGCTGACACTAAATTTCTCCTTTTACTACAAGATATAGAAATATATTTAAGTAGACTATAAATCATCATGTAAATTAAGAGTTATGCCTAATATTTCTGAGCTATCTGTATTTCTTAAACATTAAATTTTCCTGATGGGTTACTAACTGATCCTGTAGATATGAAATAATTTTCAATATGCTGCCATTTACTTATCTCCAAATATATGTCCCAAATTTCTACTCTTAAAAATACAGAAAGAAGGACCTGGTCAACTTCAATAGCTTTCCCTTGCTATAAACAATTAGAGGGTGGGGGAGAAACATGGCTATTTTCATGGTAGCCATTGTTACATGTCTAAAAACAAGTCACATAAAATTTGGGGCTACATGCAAACTAAATAAGTGATCTAAATTAGATAGATCAAAAACTGAAGGAAAATTTATTGTGAGAAAAAGTTGCCATTTTGATAAAAAAGATTATGGGTCATATACTCATGTATTATCTTAATTATCATTTTCTCATCTTAGTGTAACAAATACATTAGCTCTTATTTTATAGACTAGGAAATTTCAGTGAAGAGAGCTTGAATAATGCCACATAGTTAATCCATGCTTGAATCAGAATCCAAACCCATGTCTAATTTTGGAATATATGTTCTTTATGAAACTTGCTTTAAAGCCAAAGGAACAGAATCCAAAAGAGAGGAAAAGGAAAATGGCCTGGGATGTTGCCAAAGCTCCAGGCTCCCTGGTGAGCACCAGCTCAGGTCCACAGCTTCTACATTGCTGTTTTGTGAAGAGATCACTCCAGATAGGACAAAGATGGAAGATCAAATTTCAATTATATTTAGACCAATGTTCATGAGGCAATGAGTTTAATGAGGTTACTTACAGAGCAAGGTAAGGTTTACTTATAGAATGTGGACCCCCCCCACACACACACAATGTACTCATACCAACAAGAAGTCTCTTCTCAGCCAGATGTCAACCTCACCATGGCCTCTTTGGAATCCACTGTGAGATTCTTCTCACAGCCTCAGGGTGAGAGCTGAGGCCCCAAAGCAGCCATATGATTGAGACATCTCATCCCAGCATGGCTGATGCCCTCCCCATGGGTGCTTAGGTGGAGTTCCTTTGCCTTGATCTCTTGCCCTGTATGCACTTTACCTCCATGTAGGCTCTCGTGACCTCAAGGATCATTGCATTCAGCTGGCAAAGGGGATACCTGAGATCTCAGGTTGGAGCCAGATGGCCCACACTACACCCTTTCTTCCACAGAAAAAGGTCAACAGGTAAAATCTCATGAAATTCTCAGGAGTTGTCTCAGTTGCTCTTGATGAAGTTGACAATAATTATTATTTTTATTTCAGAGGATTTGCCATACAAAGCCACCAATCCTCAACTTGGATGTCAGATGGGTGAATTTCAGGCTAGCTGACAGTGGAAGATAAATGATTGTATTACTAAAGACTTCACAGTCCAAGAATATTTGCAATTTACAGGGCCCTGAGCTCTGAGTATTTTAATAGTGTGAATGCTTGGAAGATTGAAGACTTGAGAAATGATATCCCTCCACATCCTATCTTGACATTACTCTCTGGATTGCCATGTAATTGCACTTATAGCCTAAAGGACAGACTGTATGCATATTTTACCTGTCTTGCAATCTGTTTTCTTGTATCTGAAGTATGCCTTTACCATTGCAGGCAGACAAAACATGTCAACAACGTTTGATGAATTAAACTGTCATGAAATTTTTTTGGAATTGGGCTGGAGAGATGGCTCAGTGGTTAAGTGAGCTCCCTGCACAAGCATGAGGGTCTGAAGGGGCCTGAGACCTCCAAAATTCAAATGTCAAGATTGCGCATAAAGCATCTTTGAGTGGCCATGCATACCTGTAACCCCAGCCTTTCAGGCGAGCAGAGACCCAAGAATCATCATCAAGCTCCAGAATTAGGAGAAAGAAAATCACTGGAAGAACACCAGAATGGAACACATGATATTCTACTCTGTCAATTACAGGCACATACACGGGCATACAACACACATGTCACACTACACACACACACACACACACACACACACAGAGAGAGAGAGAGAGAGAGAGAGAGAGAGAGAGAGAGAGAGAGAGAGAGAGAGAGACACGTGCACACACAAGCAAAACCCAAAACATTGTTAGCATTACATGGCTATTATTTATTTTCCACTGTTATTAATTGTGAGGGTATTTAATGTTTTAAACACAGATGTGGAAAGCTGTGGGGAATAAGAAACAGAGAATCGAACAGTAAGAATCAACACAGACGAGACAACAACCAACACTTAAAGCTCTATCATATGCAAAGCCCTGGTTATGAGATGGCAAGCTTTCCATAGAAGCTTCCCCAAGAGGTCCTCAGAGATAACTGGGTTTAGTTGTGTCTCACAGAGAAGACTCAGAGGAGTAAGTAATAATTGCAAATCTGCAATTTATAGAGAAAGGCTAGCAGGTGGTCTTCTCCATACATCACACATTCTCATAGACCCTCAACACACTGACATAATCCTGCCTTTGCAAATAGGCATCCAGACTCTGAGGTCAAATACTGATCAAGATGACAGAAGGAAAAAGTACAAAACCCATCACCTTGAATACAGTCCTGAAGTACTCAATAGTGTCATAAGGGTGTTTGATTGCATGCATCCCTGCTTTTGCACTTTCTTAAGGATGTCGTGTGAAATTATGAAATGGAATTCAGAAATAGTATAACCTCGGTACACGTAGGAGTTTGAAAAAAGCCAACAGTAACACCTGAATATAATATATAAAATAGACAAATTAGTTTATAATAAAACAAAAATTTAAATCCAATCTATAGTATGTATTACTAGATTATGAATATTTATGATATACTGAGATATTTCTTATTATCAAAAATATTTCATACATGATATGACATGCACACTCTTGAATATTTAGTAAGTAATTAAGATTTAGTAAATTATATTATGTATTTTCAGTACCACAGGCTCACCAGAATATGACAGCTACAGAGATGGGCTTATCTGAGTATATTATCTTGGCAATTCAAATGTGTTGGTAATAATTTCAATGGTAAGTAACCCTTAGAAGCAGCCTAAAAATATCAAATTAAACTATTTTCTTTCTTTACTCAGCAGTTGCAATCCTTGCCAATGATCATTAGCACCATAACAAAGCACACTATGTGTAATGGTTATAAATAGTTTAGGAATGACCATAGCATAACCCTTGAAAGTCTGCAGTGGGTTAGAAAGCAGGTCTTGTGTGAGGAACTCTCCCTGGGGATGCAGAGTGCTAGGTTCCCTGAGCTCCACACACTAAATGTCAATGGCTCTGACCAGGCTATGGCCAGCTTACAAAGGTACACTCTCCTTTTCTTGTCTGTTTGGTTGGTTGGTTTTTTGGAGGTAGGGTCTCACTGTAGCCCAGGCTGACCTGGAACTTACTCTGTATTCTCAGGCTGGCCTTAAACTCATGTCTATCCTCCTATCTCTGTCTCCTGAGCACTGGGATTAAAGGCATGGGCCACCCCTGGCTCACTCTCCATGTTCAACACTTCCCTCTGATAATTGATGTCAGGTTCTCCAGCACTGCACCGAATTCCCCTTGCATGCAAAATCATGCCAAGAATCAGTTGGAAATGGATCTAACAGAGGGCTGACTACTCCTTACATGAGCCAGTCATTTCTCAACTCAGACATTTCTTTTTCCCTTTCAGGATGTCTGCTATATACGTGAAACCTTAATTGTTTTCTTTTTTAATTTATTCATTGTTTTTCTTACTAAAATGGTTGCATTCTTATATTCCCTCCCCCATCAGCCGAGAGTCCTCCTTGGTGGAGTTATTCACTTGACTATAGAAAGTTCACATTTGAAAGAATCTACTCCTTCAAGTGGAAGATGAGAATTGCCATAAGTAAAATGAAAGCTTCAAGATAATGTGATGAATAAAACATGAAACCACGAGCAGGTGATGTCAAGTTCTGGCTGCTTCCAGTTGCCAGCCAGCGAGTCTCAGTTTGATGTCTACCCTCCGCCGGCTAATTCACCGCATGAGGCTCATTTTGTCCTCTCAGAGCTCCAGTGTCCCAGATCTTGGTCTGGTTTCTAGAAGAACACAGAGAAAAATCAATTCTCCTCACCTCATGACAACCCAGCAACTATCATCTTTTTTCTCTCCCTCAGAATCAAGATAGTGCTGCATTTTGCTTGAAGCAAAAATACATTAGTCTTGGTCCAAGCATATCACTTCAATATAAAAGTTTAGTTTTTAATAAAGAATGGATTTTGTGACATGTTACTGAGCATATGTACACATTTTTCAAACATTCCAAGACAAGCTTCAAAGCTCCCATTTTACAGATGAGGAAATGAAGACACACTGCATTGACATCACACTAATTAGCCTAACTCACAGTGGTCAGATTTCCAAATCAGGGCGGAAAACAAAGCCTGCAGAACTCATACTACTTTTGTTAATTTGCCATGGGATTAGAAGCCAGAGTAACAGACTTGCCTGACTACTGAGATAAAGATTTAACACGATTAAAACTCTTCTGAATAGACCAAAAGCCAAGAAGTGCTCATCTGTGCAAGAGTGGTGTTAAACCTAGGTGGGTAATCAATGGCTTGAAAATTTGGCTAAGAGATCCACTCAATGGCAGGTACCTCTTAACTGGAACTGGGATCCAAGGAAAACCTGTATGAGGACTAAGAACCTGGTCTCCAAGGGGAACCCCCCCACACACACTAACCAGAGATCTAAAGAAAGGCTATACCATTAGAATCTCACCAAACCAACAAAGTTTGTATCATTTCACCTATACTGATCTTACTCTTCCTTGGAGATTCTGTTTGTATGTTTCAGAAGGCAGCGAGAACCATATACAACCCATCCCACCAAAAGGACCAGCGATGTTACCTGTCACCCAGGCAGGAGATGAACCACCCCTAACTTTTGACATGGAGCCCAAATGAAATCTTTGAGGAAGTGGTGAGATGAGCAAGAGACCTACCTCCACAGTAAGACAGATAACCTGTGAAAAGATAATGGAGACAGACACTGAGGATACCCAACACAATCCAAAGCAGAAATCCAGACACTCTTAAGACCTCAACAATAAAGCTGACCTAAAACTCACCCAACATGACTCAGGGATCTGAAAGGAAGAGGAGGTGGAAAGATTGTAGGAGCCATGGTGGGGGAGAAGACCCAGAGCCATCTCTCCCCTCACCAACAACACACACAGAGAATGGGGGGGAGAGATAAAACTGTCTACCTCTAGTATAATCTATAACCCCCTATCCCGTGATCTGGTTCAGGAAGGCCCCCAATGGGTTGGGGACAGGGAGGAGGGAAATGAGGATACCATAATAAGACTTGCCCATACAGTGTATTTAATTATTGACAATAAATATGGAACAAAAACTCCTCTGCCTAAATGAGATATTTTACTTTTAATCCTATAATAAATTAATGCAAAATCTAAAGTTTTTTAAAGAAATAAAACATCCCATTATTTACAAAGGTAACTAACCCGTATCAAAACACTTTATATATCTATTGTTTCTTAATTACTCTAAAATGTTCTCTATATATTGCCTTAAAAGGGAGCCCAGATCTATTGGAGAGTAGATAAAAATAAGTGCCAGGTGCTCTGGACCTTAGTGACATTCCTAAATTCCAGCTTCTATGGCAGTGGCTGGCACTCCAAGAGCCTTGGGGAGGCAGGTGTCACAACAGGGAATATTTAAAGTGTGGGTCCTTCTGACTCTGTCTAGGACACATGCCAGTCACTCAGAAATTAAAGCATGAGTCTTCCTCTCTTCCCAGCCAGGTTCTGCATACTGCCTTGGAACACTTCTATTTTAAATGTCCATTTTTTTTCTTTCAAACCTCTGACCTTTCAAGCCATCTCCTGGGCTCAACCTTAGTTCAGGTTCAGCCAATATGCTCCTTCACCAAGGACATTCAAAGTCCTCTCCCCTGCATGCTGTCTGTACCTGCTTTTGTATTTTCCTGGCTCCCTTATGTCGTAGTGGACACTGTGTACCTCTCAAAATAGACACTGGGCTGCTTTTTGCTCTGGCAGATTTCATTCCTCTCTCGGGGCACTTGCTTCCAGGATTGACCTCTCTGTCCCTGTTTGACCTTCCTCCGCCACCTCTTTGTCTTCTATATATTTTCTCTGAAAGTTCTGACCTCTTTCTAGTCATTCTGTACATACTCTGATTATGTAGTTACTACTTACTTAAGTTTCCATACTTCCAGACCAGAAACTTCTCAGTTCTAGAGTCGCACATGGAGATCCAAAGAGGAATTTCTCTACTTTCTCCATCTGGGTGGTCCATAGCACCTCATCCGTCTTCTCCCTCTCAGCACAGCTCATCCTGACATGGCCATCTGCACACTGTCTGACCTGGAAGGTCAGTCTTGACTTCTTCCCCTCCATCTCTGCACTGTTCACAGAGTCAGCCATCCACAGGCAGTGATGCCTGATGCCCCTCAGACATTCTCTGTTTTGACTTCTCTACCCAGAGCTGCACAAGCTCCAGCCCCTCCCTTCCCCTCATCACCTCTGTTATCCCTGATCGGACAACCTCAGTTATCCCTGAACTCTCCTTAGCCAGCCTCATGCCCTGAGATTCACTCTCTGAACCAGAAAAGTCAGTGGGGACAACCCGTCTAAGGACATTCTTCTCTTTTTATAACCTCCAGGTTAAAACACTAATTATGAAATCTTGAACGTTCCTTGGATGCTAAAGTCCTTTTTAATAATACATGTGCCAAACATTTTTACTATGTATGTCTGTTTTGCATTCCAAAAACTCAAGGGAATAGTGAAAATACTAAGGAGAACAGCAACACTTATGAAGTGCTTATTGTTTACGCTTACTGTTTACACTTCACTTACTGATTTGTCTCATTTTTACCTTCAAAATACCCAGTGAGGCTGAGACTAGCATTACTCACTTTATAATAAATGTTCAAATTCACATAATTAATAACTGATGAGAAGAATTTAATGAACTTCAGTTAGATATTAAACCATATACTCATAAGGACATTGTACTGCAGTGTTTAAAGACTAGGCATAAATGAAACAATCTATAATTTCATATATATATATTACATATGTTATATCTTGATATACATCACATAATAATAAATAATCTTATACAATGCATATTACTATTATATTTTTAAAATATATATTTTCATGTGCTAAATTTTATACTATAAATGTTAATATATACTTATACATTTATTGTTAGAAGGGCAAGACACTAAACATGTGACATATCTCAGCTAATTTTAATACATTGGTTGGTTATTATTACCCTACCATTATGTATGATAATAAGCTGAGCTCATTTGCATAGACTTTTATTTGTGAGGGATCCTGCACTTGTAACCAAGCTGGTATTTGAACCTCAGGCTCCATTGCATCAATGATGATATTTCAACAGTACACCCTACAGAATAGCACTCATTAATGTGCCCAAATCAAAAATAACAGAGAAGATATTTTATGTATTACATAGAAAACTCAAGTGACAACCAATGGCATGCCCTAAGGTTGAACCCAGATATTATGAAAAGATACAAGGTATATACAGGCTTGCTTGGACCTGAAGGTGGAATATCCCCACGATGTCCTCACTGGTCTTGGAGAGGTGCAGAAGGAAAGCACGATGGCCCATGGTGCTTGGAGTCTGCTCTGGGAGCTCGGGTTGGAGCTCAACTGCTTGACAAATGCATGTCTTTGGCAAGTTGTTTCAGCCTTAAAAACAGATAAAATAATACCTGCATCATTAATTGTCTCATGCATTATGGAAATGTGGAGAAATATCCAGAAAGTTTCTGGAAAGCATTCTATGCTTTGCTAGGCATTCGCTGCTAATGCTTCACAGTGTGGCTTACAGACTAGCCTGCAAAGTACTCCAAAGTACTCCTATCTAAGTGTGAAGTCTAATCGTTTTCTGCTACCATGAGTGCCTTTTTGTCAAAACAAGAAAGATGTTTCCTTCCTAAAACTTCGCCTGATACCTATCCATTAATTCATTTCAGTGTACCTGGAATTCCTCAAGGGACTAGGAATAAATATCCGGATGTGACTTGTGTCCTCAACTGACTTCAAGAAAAAGAGCTGAGAAGCCACATACCCAAGCATCACGTAATAGTGTGAAAACTGCTGCAGTTCAGCAATTCAATATGGCAATTTCTTACTCATCTTTCAAGACTGCTAAGTGTGGATATCACCTCCTTCCTGGACCCTTTTTTGATTTTCCCATTTTAACAAACATTTTTTTTCATCTTTAGTAGTTGTCAACATTATTTACTCAGAACAGCCACATTTTTGAATTACTCATAAAAATAAAAGGATTCTTGAAGGCTACGACCTGGTACTGTTCATTTTTATCTTTTTGTGGGGTTTTAGTGTTCTGCACATTTTTCTAAGCATAAGAGACACTCAGATTTTTGATGATGGAGGTAAGAGGGAGTTTGGGGAGGAAAGAATGGACAGGTAAATAAATGACACCTGGGGAAACCTGGATAGTTTGAGTGTAAGATATAGAAGAATCAGGTGATATGGATGGTTGAGTTATGTCTAAGGATGAGAGAGATTTCAGCACAAACAGAAAGGCCAACAAGAGGTTTTGGGAGGCTGGTGGCGAAGACATTCTGGGCAGACGAATGCATGGATAAATGAACAGGGACATGGGGCACAAGGTAGTAGTCACTTGGTGGTGAATAGATTTGGGATTGAAATCTGGAAGGGAAGGGCAGTCAGAGGAAGATTGCTAATGCAGGCTTAAGACTATATGAAGCCTTAGAAACCATGCTAAGAAATGTGGATCTCACCCATAGAGGTGGGTGAGCTTACCTGTCTCTCTGAGAGGTTGGAACCATGGTTGAGGACACTATTTCCTCACTTCCAAGTAAACGATAAGTACTTCATTAGAAATGAGTTCAGGCAGACGACTCCAATGGTGTTTCCTGGGAGCCTAAATCTCTGATTTTAAAGGGAAAGTGAAATCACTTTGATACTCATTCAGGAAGAAACTACTTTTGGAACATTCAAGAACATTGGAAACTCCTACCAATGCTTCGGCTTTGGGATTCTTCCTGCCTTTATTCTGTTGAATGAGATAGAGCACAAAGTATAACATACCTGACATGCCCTCATGCTACATTTGTAGAGAGTTGTAACAAAAGTGATTTCATTTGATCTTCATAAGTACCCTGCAATCTAAGCACTATTACCTTCCTTCCGCAGCTCAGAAACAGAAGCAGAAACAGTAAGGCAAGCTGGAATGGATTCTCTCACCTCCCCTTTTCTCTGCCTATCCCAGTTAAC
Organism: Zapus hudsonius; assembly: GCA_004024765.1. NCBI lineage: Eukaryota > Metazoa > Chordata > Mammalia > Rodentia > Dipodidae > Zapus > Zapus hudsonius. The sequence goes on from PVHP010005856.1 coordinate 25,324, forward strand.
AAGGTCTGAGGATCTCCTCTGGTGCTCAAATTAATCATCCATGAAGGGTAAGGAGAAGAAGCTCTGCACAGTGTATGAAAATGTATTATGTCAACTTCATTTCTCCATTATCATGATATAATCCCATCACTACTCTGGGACTGAAGTATAATTGCATATAATTTGCAAGAGAGAACACTGAAATTCGGAGATGTTAATAAGATTCTCCAGGTTAGCCTACCTTCAAAATGATATGGTCATATTCAAACTGTCTGTGGCCCATGGCACATATGACATTTTCAACTCACACTGTAATGATATCTGGGATATCTCGTAACTGAAACTGCTATGTTTGACTAT
>PVHP010005856.1:25762-63160 GCA_004024765.1 Zapus hudsonius
ATATATATATATATATATATATATATATATATATATATATATATATATATATATGTATGTATTCAGACTTCCTATTATTGTGACCAAGTGCTTGAATAAATCACTTCAAAGAAAGATTAGCTTTGGCTCATGGCTTTTCAGAAATTTCTTCATAGTCTTTGGCCTTTGGCTCTATTCACTTTGGATCTGTGGTGAGGCAGGAAATCATGAAGGTGGGAGCAGGTGGCAGAGACTATTTACCTCATCAAAGATGATGCAGAGGACAGGAAGAGGCCAGGGACAAGATCCCATCAAAAACCCACCTCTGTGTTCTCAGTCTTCCTTTTTCTTTATAAGTTCTTAAATTCTTCATACTATGTATAGCAGATAGGCCTCAAGGTCTGAGTGGCTAGAGACAATCTAGGTTTAATTCTCATTTATGAACAGGTTCCTGGTGTGTTTGTTTTACTTTGCTCTACAGTGCCCAGCCTCTAGGACAGACTGATGATGCAGCTACAGTCTGGACCATCACCAGCTGTGAATAGATTGGAGGAAGGGGACACGAGGATGGGTTCACACCAGATCTACAAGCTTTGACACCAAAGGAGCCTATATCTCTTCTGATCACATCTTATAAAGAAATTGACATGACATGATCCGCCTTCAAGTTGCCAAGGAGAGGCAACTCTATTCTCTGCCAGGAAAAAGGGGGAGCTAGAAACATTTGGGAGTTTGACTGATAAGTCATACAGTTTTTCTTCTCAAAATGTGGATTACTTTCCTTCTCACCCCTCCTCCACTCCAAGAGAGACCAATCAAATCTCCCAAGTAGTTGCACATGAAATCAAACAGGAGGGTGGAGATAATGGGAGAATATCTGAATCAAGGATTAAGCAGGCTGCTCTCAAGGGTCTCAGTGTTATTCTCATTAAAGGAACAAGCGAGTTTTCTTAATGTAAGTCAAACAACCTAGTAAAACGAAGTAGTAAAACTAAGATGTGAATCAACTTTTTCTCTCTTTTCAATTCTCATTGTTTTATTCCCAACAATGAGGGAGCAATATGGGATGTGGAACTTGTGTTTAAATGTCATTATCCCAGGGCAGATATGAATACGTAAACAGAAAGCCAGCTCATCTCATCACCACACCTATGGTGAACAGGAGTAAAGTGCTGAGGGAGTGAAAGTCTGGGATAAGGAAGGTTTGAGGAGGTTCTTGAAGAAGGAAGAGTTCTCCAGATAGGCAAGAGAAAGTAACTCCAAACACAAGAGAGAAAGAGAGAGAGAGAGAGAGAGAGAGAGAGAGAGAGAGAGAGAGAGAGAGAGAGAGAGAGAGAGAGAGAAAGAGAGAGAATGCCAGACACAAAAACTGAAGAATAAGATCACCCAGTGTTACACGTGGAGAGTTGGAGCTGGAAGTGGGCATTGGCCTTAGTAGCGGCTACAGAACTGAGAGTTTTGTGAAAGAATCTGAACGTCTTCTTGTGACCATCTCAGAAAAGGTTAAGAAATAAACCTTGTGAACCTTCAGATTGCTTTCCTCCTTCATAAGGGAGGGTGGGCACACGCGCACACACACACTCTTCCATGTATATTCTGTTGGCTTCATGTGGTGTGGCAGCAATCGATTCTAATCACACTCCATTACTTCTGTAATTCCCCGTGTCTTTGAAATGAGGATCCAGCTTTCTGCTAAGTCAGCTGTAGCTCTGAACCCCAACTTCAGTTCTAAGAACCAAGTATCTGTCTCACTCATTGTTCTTCCATGTCATCTTGAGAAAAATAATCTCCATTCGTCCCTCAGCTTCCACGACACTGCCTCTGATAGCTAGTGGGCTTTCTGATACAGGACATGTCTGCGTTCCCTCTTCCCTGTCGAAGTACTTTTGTTTTGCATTGCTGCCCTTCTCCCTTTAGGATGTGTGCAGTATTTCATATTTCTATTCGCCTTAGGAGCCAACACAGGTCCTGGCACTTAGCAAGTTCTCTGTGAACATTTCTACAGTGAATAATTAGATTTGACAGTGAGAAGGGCTGCCATCCAGCTGAGTGTCAAATGGGAGGCGTGCCATCACATGTATGCTCACAATCTTCTGACAGGGTCTCTTTTCCTTTTCCAGCTCATGCTACATTATTATTCTCAGATTTACTGCTTAAATAGAAACAAAAACAAGGGGAAAGAGACTTGTTATCTTTTAGCTGTTGATGGTCTGTGTCATGTATTTCATCCTAAATAGGCAGTCTTCTCCCTTCGCTATTCTTCTTGTTCTTACAAGTGTTTTCTTAAGAATGAGGGAAGAATCTGAAATGTGTTGATTCTGGTTTGTTTTTGTTTTTTTTTTTTTTGGTCAGGAGCTGCACAGGACATTTTCAACATATTTCTTCCCACTACAGGTTAGGTTCTTTTATTTCTATATGGAAGTTGAGAGAATGAAGCAGATTTAGATCCAATCTTTAGCCCAGCATTAAACAGCCAAAAAGCAGAGGTAGGAAGTTTATTCATTCATTCATTCATTCATTCATTCATTCATTTTTCATTGGAGACTCTAATACAGACAGCCCACAGAGGAGGATATACAACTGATCAGGGATGGGGAGGGGGGGAATTGGGGAATTCGGGATAACAACGCATGGTTTGCCCACTAAATAATGTAACTCATTATGGACAATAAATATATATTAAAAAAAAAAAAAAACTAATGCACCCTTTCCAGTGCCCAAGTCCTTCTCAAATGTATTCCCTAAGGAAGATCTTTGCAAATTTCTTGTGAAATCCCCCACTCACCCATTGTAGACAAGAGAACGATGGGGCTGGGTAAAGGAAATGTTTATTATTTAGGAGACTTCTAGTTCAACTTTGCATTGCCTTAGCTTTCCCTCCCTCCCTCCCTCAGTTATCGACTCATCATTGTTTGAATAGGTAAACTGGGAGATCAGAGTGCTGGAGGGAAAAAAAGGTAGAATGAATAGCTCCATGGAGTTGTTTTAGTTAAAATTTGAATGTAGGCAGGCTCAAGTTCAAATTCCAGCCCTACTATGAAGAAGGAGTTAATTTCAATGTATGCCATTTTGCTTCTAAGAAATAAAATGAAGGAGGCATGTCCAGAACATTCACATTATCCATTTAACTGAGCATGGTAAGCACAGAAGTGTATAACATGCCCTTGATGTCAATTCAATAGAGAGCAATTCTTGTTATCTGTCCCCTCCTTCATATCGTGCTTAAATTAGATGGACATTTTAAGTGTCTATATTCCTATCCAACACCCCAAGTGAGTTAGGCTTTATAACTTAAATTCTTGGTATTTCTAAAATGTCAATCTTTTCAAAATTATACTTTGGAAAAAGAAGTTTCTCTGTTCTTATATGCCACCACCTTCCTTCCAAGCGGCTTTAATCTTTTTCATTCACCAGAACTAGAACTTGAGAGAGTGTTGCTATGGAGAAAAATATGAAATCATTAATAATAGAAATGCCTTGAGGTCACTCCCATTGCTGAGCCCCTGACTTTAAGAATTTCAAGTTTCTAGAAGTACCTGCAATTTTAGAAAAGAGAACTACGGTGTTAGATGATAATTTGCTTGAGGAAATAGATTATTATCAATGGTCAAAGTATAATGGGGAGAAAAGAAGCTAACACATTTTCGAGTCAGGAATATCAGCTTTCAAATCCATGCCTTATAAGCATGTCTTGCAAAAGGTTATGAGGTACTCTGCATCTCAGATTTTTAATTCCTAAAAGCGACATATATATATATGATATCATTATAAGCCTGGAGTGTAAGCTAAATATTATCTCATGTTGAGAATGCTCAAAAATGATAACCTCTCAAGGTTTTGCTTGTGATGTACATAAGAATATCAGCATCAGTAACTATCACCTCAATCTCTAAGCACTTCCTACCTTAAGTCACCTGAAAGGCTGGTAGACCAGGCAGTTCAATGGCTCTGTGCTCTAATGGAAAGCCCTCCCTCTCTCTTGGAAATTTTTCTCATTATTTCCTTCATAAATGCACTTTTGCTGTGCTTCACGCCTTGTCTGCATATCTAATTCTTCTCTGAAGAGCCTGGCTATGGTGATCCTTGACTCTCAGGTACCTTAGTCCCTGAGGTAAACACACCAGAGCCGAGGTAAATGTGCCATCATTCATAAACCCTACAGCACTCGGCTTCCTGACCTAAGGAATTCCTACTTGGCCTCAACTCCTAAACTTTCAACTTCCCATTATGTCCACAGAAATGATAAAACTTCCAGCACATGGATCTTTTGGAAATAAATGGCATTCAACCTATAGCACCATATGCACATGTGCACATGCACACACAAACACACACACACACACACACACACACACACACACACACAAATGGATGTCCATAGGTGTGCTCTGGACCTGCCCTTATCATTGTCTCCTTTATAACCCACTAAACACTTCTTTTCAATTTGCTCATGGCAATACTTTTTCTACCTACGAGTTGCATGACTTCTCATGCATTTTTTAACTGATCAGAGCTTCAGTTGAGCTATCTGAGATTGGTCATACTAATACCTCAAAACTGTAGAAAGATTAAATAACTGATACACATAAAGAACCTGCCTAATGTTATGAATGTAACAGATGCCAGCTTCCTTCTTCATTCTATCTGATAGCCTAGGAAATGCCTGAAGGAACATCTACAGAGAACATATTATAAGAGCTCTTCCAAGTGTTTCAGGAGTGTTAATGCTTTGTGTGAAATTCTCTTCCAAACTCAAGGTCAACTGCTTTCCTCCTAAGCCCAAATGTTGTATAAATGAATGAAGATAGGGATTCCAAGGAAGTAAAATCTTTTGTTTTAATTTTTATTGACAATTTTAATACCTGTATATACTGCATTTTGATCACAATCCCTTCCTGTGACCTTCTTTCGGCTCCCTTCCCTCAGCCTCAGTCCACTGAGTGCCTTCTTTGCAATTAATCCCTCTTTTATTTTGATGCCTGTTTTTGCCTTCCTTCATCATCCCTGATGGCATGTTGATGGGCCCAATATTATGCAGGTCTTCTACAGTTAATCACAGTCAGTGTGAGGTCATAAATGCAACAAGCACTTCATGTTCAAAGGCAGCATTCTAATGTGCTCTTCCTCATCTTCTGCCTCTTACATTCTCTCTGACCCCTCTTCCTCAACATCCTGGGAGCCTTGGAGAGGATGATAAAGATGTCTCATTTAGCAATGAGCACTCAGCAATCACCTATTCTCAGCACTTCAATGAGTTTTGAGTCTCCCCAGTATTCACTTTCATATGCAAAGATAAGTTTCTCTGACATTTTCCCCCTCAGCTACAAGACACAAGTGTGGTGGTGTGTGTGGGGGAACCTGGCTGCCTGTTGTGCTATCCATAACCTCCTACCCTATGGAGCGATCCAACATGCCCACCGAGGAGAATACCCAGTGGATTGGGGACAGGGAGGAGGGAATCCGGGATACCTATGCAATATTTACTAATACAATGTATCTAATTTTGGACAATAAAATATAAATTAAAATAAGAAGTTTCTCTGGCAAAAGATGAGAATAACATTGAACTATGGGCATAAGCATAAATATTTAGTAAGAAATTTGATGGGCACAATAAATTCTTTTTAGTGAAACAACAGTAGTACCTTTTTCCCCCACCAGGGGTCTATGACCTTCCAAATCATAAGCTTTAACAAGGTTTTCAGTACCAGACATGAATTCCCTCTCATGTATTGGGCCTCAAATCTAATCAGAGAGCAGTTGGTTTTCCTCTGTAGTCTAATGCCGCTGCTACACCAGTGGGCACATGTTTCTTGGCTGGTCAGCTCTATCTCTTGCAGTTTCTACTGCTTTTGAAACACTCTGAAATCTTAAGCACGAAAATATTATTATTGGCTTTCATGATAAGAGGACTACAATCCATATTGCAGTAAGTTTATAGTACTAATCTGGCTTTCAAAATTAGGCAAACAAAGGTAAGAATCATATAGCAATCTTCACAATATTTCTATTGAAAATCACTAATTTTCTCATTAATTCAATAGATTTTTCCTTACTATTAGAACAAAGTTGACAGTTTCCTTTGTTCTAAAAATAATATGAGCATTATCCAACTTCACCAATTCTGTAGAATTCTTAATCACTGACAATGGATAATTTCAGTTTTAAAACTAGATATTTCCAAAGAAAGAGAAATTGATATATGTCTGGATATTTGTTAACTATTGAATTATTGAGTGACTTCCAGTGGCTTTTGGGTAAATATTTAAAAACCAGCTCTTTTATTTCAGATGGAAAAACCCAGATGTTTAATGTTTATCCATTTCTTACGTGAAAATATTCCCACCATGACCAATTTCAAGCTAATTGTTTGTAACAATTGACTTGTAAAATTCCTGAGTTGTTTCCAGCACACCATGACTTATAAAAAGTGCTCTGATAAGAAATGGTGCTGTAAATACACAGTAAGCACTGAATTCATTTGAAATTTAAGAAACATGACACAGCAGTAAATGTAGAATGCATTTAAATTTGAATAGGAATCTTTGATTTCTTATATTTTCCCTAGCAATAATTAATACTAATAAATAGCAATAAGATTAATAGAAAAACAAATAAACTTTCAAATTGTTAAAATGTTCAGGTATTACAAGAATAATGAGAGGATTAAATAAACGTTTGTTTTGTGAGACTATACCATAAATGGTAGTGGATGTCATATGTCGTATAGTCAGCCACACGCCGCTGGGATGAATCTTCAAACCAGGCAGAGTTTTTTGGAGGAAAAGATTTATTTGTAGCTATAGATACAAGTTCCAGAATGCAAAAGAGGCTGCTCCCCTTTCACAGGTCCAAGCAGAGAGGGAAACCCATCACCAACACCAGACACACAGAACAGCAAACAGGCAGGAGGGCCAAGGAGAGAATGTCTTCCCATTTCTATAGCCTTGGGGTGGGGTCTTACAACCCTTCCCCAGACTTAATGGCTTCCTGAGTCTCTGGAATTTCCTTCCTGCACTGCCCACACAGGAAAGGATTTTTTCTTCTAGCTTCTTTACCTCCTGCCCCTTGCTGAAAGGCTGCCTTCCTGTAAACATCCTCAGAGACCCACCCAAGATAATTAAAAAGATCAAGTTGACAACAAAACCTAACCATCACATCATGTTTCATTGGTAACACATACACTCTAATGTACCACAGGATGTTGGATATTGGTTCACTGGTCAATGGGAGGGATTCCCAAACCATGATCCGATTTTCTACCTAAAAGGAAATATGTACTAATAGATGCCCCTTGATGAAGATGATGAAGTTACCCCTGATAAATCCAACACAAGTTTAAATATCATAAGTTAAAGATGCTTCCAGACAGTACAGTGTAGACCACTACCATGGAATCTATGTCACTTGACGGGGAGCTGTGGTCTCAGTGTCTCTCTCACAGAAACAGATATCACATTGGCAGTCTCAGAAAAAGACTAACATTCAAAGATGGCATCTTTCATATCTGTTCATATATGACTTCTACTGAATGCTGTCACTTGCACACCATCATGAAATTAAAAAATTCTAATTTGTACCACCATAACTTGAGGAGCATCTGTACCAATCATCACAACTACATATTTAGAATAAATGAGCCTCAGAGGGGCGACATGTGCAGAATGACACACTTGATTAAAGATGTTAATCATTACAATACAATTAATAACAGTTATTAATAGTTTGGTGTTTATGGCACATGTATAAATTGTTTTATCTCAATTATCTCACTTAATCCTCAGATGACTAACCTAAAAGGCATTTAAAAGTTTCAGGAAAAAGCGGGTTGTTTTTTGATTTTGATTTCTTTGTTTCCCCTTTCAATAAATTTTCAAGAATAATATTAAACTTGCCTTCAACAATGACTTTTTTTTAAACAGAATCTCATTAATGACCTCAGGTTGGCCTCAAACTCACAACCCTGCCTCAGTTTCCCCAGTGTTGAGATTGCAACTGTGCACTACCATTTATCTGGCAACTATTATCTTTCTATTGGCCCTTGTACTTGTTAGAAGAAAAAATTGTTCTATTGATAAACCTAAAGTCAACATCCCCTCAAATAGCTTGCATGCATTAACACCTTAGAAGCTATTTTTACAGTGTTTTTCATTTTTTTCCTGGAACATCAGTTGTTCAAAATGAACTCTATATGTTCCTTATTTCTTCCACTTGACTTAAAGGTATCAAGGCTCTTAAAAAAGAGCAGATTCCTGAAACACTTGGAAAAACTCAGTCTTGCCAATAATGTCTGCCCATCTCTGACTGAAAGCAGTAATGTTCTCCATATCTTAAACCAAATTTCATATATTTAATATACTGTTTTGTCAAATCCTTGAACCTGCCCTGACAGGCCTGATCATCCTTTCCACCCAAACAGCTGTCTTAGGTTTCCTGATCCTGTATTAGGCCATTAGAAAAATTGTCAGACACGGGCTGGAGAGATGGCTCAGCGGTTAAGGCAATTGCTTCCAGTGCCTGAGGCCCTGGGTTCAATTCCCCAGGACCCACATAAGCCAGACCACAAGGTAGTGGCCCTGGTGCATTCTCTCTCTCTCTGTTCTTGAAATTAATAAATAAAATATTTCAAAAATCATCAGACACCAACAATCATTTATGCTTAGGCTCTAGTTTCCCTATCCAAGTTTGTTTTACATGATATGCACACATGTGTGCATACATTTGTGAACACAAACACTCCCACAGAGGAAGACAGACATCAACACACACACATTTTGCAACTTTTTATTGACAATTTTATACATACACACAGCGAATTCCAATCATAATCTTTGTTGTGGTCAGCTTTATAGTTGCTGCACAGAGAGAATCCAAACAAAAGTGGCTTGTGGAGGAATGGGTTTATTAGGCTTATGGACTCGAGGGGAGACTCCATCCTGGCAGGAAAAACGATGGCATGAGCAGAGGGGTGGACATCACCTCTGTCACAGCACTGGAAACAGCGGCAGGAAGGTGTGCCAAACACTGGCAAGGGGAAGCTGGTTTATAACCCCATAAACCCGCCCCCAATGACACAGCTCCAGTGAGGTTGTAAAACCCAAACTGCCATCAGCTGAGGATCAATTACCCAGAAAACATTCATTATTTGTGGGGACACCTGGATCAAACCATGACAATCTTCTTCCATTAACTTCTACCTTCTTTTGCTCCCCTCCCCCGTTCCTTTGCCACTGAAACTCTTCTTTTTCACTGGTCTCTCTTCTACTTCGATGTCTTCTGCTTTTCTTTTCTTCCACAGTCCATGATTAATTGTTGATGGACCCACTGTTGTGCAGGTCTTGTGCAGAGAAAGACAGGATCATGTACACACGTTTTCTGCATTGCCTTGTGTCATTTCCTCTATGTTCTCAGGAATCCTAATCTCTGACACTGCTTTGTTCATGGCATTTTATTAATCCAGGATTCCTCCTCTGACTCCATTGATAAGCATGTGTGTTTGTGCACACGTGTTGTGGCATTTCCATTCTCATCACTGGGCCAAAACACTGGGCCAGAACAGCTTACGGAGGGAAAAGCTTTACTTCAGCTTATAGTTTCAAGCGAAAGTTTCATCCTGGAGAGAAAATCGTGGTACCAGAGGGAAGTTGGCTCACATCGACACACATCCCAGGAGGGAAGAAGCATTAACAGTAAGCTAGCTCTGAACACCCAGTGTGTTGAACTATAAACCTCCAAGTCCACCACCCGTGACACACTTCCTCCAGCAAGGCTCCACCACCCAAAGTCTCCACAACCTTCTCAATGTTTTTATCAGCTGAGCAAGCTGGTATGCATTTCATTAAAACCACCATAGTGTGTTTTATAAATACTGCATTAATTAAGATTTAGCTGTGCTGTAATCTCTCTAAGAAGCAAACCTAGACCCTTCCTCCATCACATACATCTCTCTTCTTATTTATATTAACATTGAGGTTACAAGGTCACAGATCAGAATAGATTCCTCACATTTTTCTTAATTAATTATGAGGCTGAATGCTTAATATTCTTCATCAGGATATTCCATACAAATTTAAAATTGAATTCATAGATATACCTTGAAGCTATCTGGTGAAAGCACACACACAAATAGACACACATGGGTGCTCATATATCTATGTCAATAATTAATAAGCACAAGCTTCCCAAAGTGTTGTTACATAGCCACTTTTTGGAGTCATTCTTCTATTTCTATGAAGGTCAAGAATTTTCTTGTGGAACTTTGTTAACTATAAAAAAATTACAGAAGACTTTTATCAAGTAAAAATGGCAATAAAGGACAGTAACCATTGTTAATAAATACATTTTCAAAGGATCATGAACTTGAAAAAGGAAAAGATACTTGTCTGGTTTTTATTGGTGAAAAGGGACAGTTAAAAATCCTCATGAGTGCATGGCATTGACTTTGGACTTACAGCTTGATGTGCAAGGGAATAGGATATGAACAGGATAGGCAACATAGGGTGAAGAAACAAGTGGTCTCTCAAGAGAGACAGGGAGAGGAACTGAGTACATGAAGAACAAGAGCTACTGAAACGAGTTGGAAGTATTTTTAAAATTACTATTACAAAGTGATACATGATGTAATTTTAATAGGCTTATGACAGTGATGGTTTCTGGATTGTGTGACTAATTATTTGCTGAATCAAAGCTAGCCAGGGAAAGACAGCAGGGTGTCACTAGGAGTCATTCTATTGACATATGAGTACCCAACTCACCTTTGCAATTCCCCTGCTTTTACCAGGGTTCAGGCCAGCATCAGGTTATCTCTTGATGCAAGCATTTTGCATTCATCATGAAACCAAGAGTAAGAGTTATCAGTATTATCAGCTGCTTTCTCTAGGTCTTGCAACACTGACCTATGCTCTCATTTAATTCCTGCAAAAGCTTCATAACATAAATATAATGGTTATCTTCATTTTCTATAGATACAACAGCTACTTATTGGAGAATGCCTGTCCAACTCCATAGATAACTACTGTGATCTGAGTTTTCTCTAGAGTTATCCATGTCTAAATAACTTAGCCAGCTTTTTGCAATTCTGGATTGTCATGTTTTGTCTAAATATTATTTTTTAGCCTCAATGTGTTGCACCGTATGTGCCAGATGACTGGATTCCAGCTGGCTTACGGAGTTGGTCCATAATGTTGAGAGGAGGCAGACAAGACACAGGCAAGCATGGTGAAAACCTGACTTTATCACAACAGTATCATTTAGCACTCTGTGACATGAGAAGTCACTGAAGAATTTTTTTGTTTTCTCACCCTTTTTATTAAGCTTATTGTATGCGAAAATCTGTACCACCTCAACTAAATAACAGTAACATTAATAATAGATTCAATATTCCCCCAGCACATGCCATGTGCCAAACAGCACCAGATGGCTATACTGCATATGAGAACATCTCAGTTTATCTGCTACTCGTGCTCTGGTTCCAATGCAGCCAACATGTCCCCATTACACTGAAGGAAAGTCGAGTTTCAAAGAAGTTTTAAGTAACTGAGCCTCATTATCAGTGGGTTATGGAACCAGATATCTTAACTTCTATGTTAAGATACATACTCACTGAATTACAGGAAAGACGATGAAGATTTTAAAAGAAGTAGAAGTGAGTTATAAACTCTAACATAGTTTATAAAATTTCAGGCAATCACTGTGTGTTTGTGCCATGGATGAATGAAGACAGATGGATAGAAAAAGTCAGGAAGCACTGGAATCCCAACTCTGTACCACGGGCTATAGAATCAAACCTTTATTAATCATATCTATACTTGCGTCCTTTGGAGTCGTTCACAAAAATGCACTGCTTTGAAACGTTTTTGTTAGTAAAATGATGATCATGACACTTCTCTTCCTCATGAGAGATAGAATTAACTAAAGCAATGGAAGCAAAATGTCTGATACAGGAGCCTGACAAGTAGATTTGCTTCTATTTTATCCTATGTTGGATATTTTAATGTGCTTTCAAACTTTAGCTGCAAAGGAGTATTGAGAAATAAATCCAGATTTGAGCAGAGTCATGGGAAAGAACAGGAAAAGGAAATAAAAAATGTTCCTGACAAGTGGCAGAAGTCCAAGGCAACAGACTTAGCCTAAGAAGTTAAAAGGGACGATAAGTCTACACTAATAAGAAAAAAAAGTCATGCTGAGTTTCCCAGGAAATAAATGTCATATGGTTTTAATTGGCTATTTCTTAGTGGCTGTGATTTCTGGACCCTCACTATGGGGCCTGGCCTTTGAACCACCAATGTGAGTTAAGACACTGAGATGGGTAGTGACCTTTTAGACGCATGTTTTCTTTTTCTTTTTGAGAAGAGGTCTCTCACTAGGCAGTCCAGGCTGGTCTTGACCTGGGGCTCTTCCTATTTCAGTATTCTGAGTGTTGGGGTTACAGGTGTGTACCACAATGCTCAGTTCTGCTTGCCCTTAACCTTACTTTTTAAAAATACTTGCATAATGAATGTTACATTATTCAATATGAGCTAGGTTATCCTAGAGTTCATGGTAAACTTTGAAATTTCAACGGAACAAGTAAATGCATGTTTATTTCCTGCATATATTCATATTTAATACAGATGGATGAAGACTTCTCTTCAGAGTTACTTGTGGATCCAGGGTGATGGGACTCTATTACTTCACCCTTTGAATTGACCATGACAGAGAAAGAAGGAAGAGAGAATAACTTAAGATTTTGCAACAACTCAACCTGTAATAAACACACTTCTGCTCACATGTTATGAAGAGTAGGTAGCTGTCTGGTATTCCCATTTTGTAAGAAACTGGGAAGTGTGGTGTTTCATTGGTTAAGGAAAAGAATATGAGGCAAGGTTTGCTGAACACACAACATTGTCCATCAGCCAGTTAACAAGTACATTGTTACATGAATGATTCAAATAACTATTGTGTTTTCTCCTTTGGAAATTATATGTTTCTTGCCTCATAATGTGCACTAATTCCTTATGCTTTCTACAGAGGCTGTCTCAGGACTGGTGCTCAGGATATACAGCTTCCAAACCCCAGCATGGAATATGCATGTGTCATCAATATACTCCATCAACAGAGGTTTAGAGTAGACTTCCATCTATGGTCATGGTGAAGTGATAAAGATAGATGCAGGGAATTAAACAAACAAAAACACTTAAAAGAACTTACAATGAAGTGAAGGTTTGTCCATGTGTACTTAAACCGGTCACTAATAAGTCACAGCTGTGGAACTCGTGGATATGAATAGAGAGGCGTTCACCAGGCATGTTGATTCTTAGGGTAGGCACAGGAGAAAAATCAAGGACAGAGTTCTGTTAGAATATTTATACTGGTGTGGGTCCGTGGGTTACTGGGGAAGTTGCAGCATGCATCAACTCCCTGTTTGACAATGGAGATGGGTGAGCAGAGGCTTGGAATAGCTGTGAGCCAAAGGGCATAGTTGCCAGGGAGAATGAGGCAGTGGGAAGTTCTCATTTTATTGTATAGATAGCAGTTTTTTTATATAGAGAAAAGGCAGAGGTAGAAGCATAGGAAACAAGGGGATTGGTAGGGACAAGATCTGTGAGCATCTCATGAATTTGATTGGTAGGGGCCAGTATTCTTTGGATACCTATTTTGCATAGATAAATTGAGGGGGCTACGTGACTCTATACATGTATAATAGACATGTATAGAATGGTAATGTCAGCAGAGGAAATGTAGCCTTATTGTTTAGGTTTGTTATTGCAGCTGGACTAAGTTTAGGCCTTGAATTGCCTGCTTATCTCAGGGCACAGCTGTGGCCTGCTTGGGGGCTGGAGTGTTCAGGATCTGCTAAGATTTATAGGGGTCCTCAGACTTTGCCTCAACTTCCTTATCAGAAGGAGACAGTCCTAGAAGCCTGCCAGACTCAGCAAAACCCTACATCCTCCATGCCCCTTAGCAGGGTCCCACACACCAGATGAGATTGCTCAATACATAAAAAGACTACGTTGCAAAGGAGAGAACAGAAACTACTAGCATTACCAGGATATATCCCAGACTAGACACTATCAGGTACATCAGTCAGCCATTCCACCATCTCTGCCTCTGTTAATATTCTCCCTCCACAAATAGAAACTGAGGGCCTGAGACGTAAAAGCTGGGCTACATCTGTACAACCTTCCATCCAGGAATCTCCTATTGAAGTCAGTGTTTATACATTGGAGTCGAGCCCTCATTTCCATACCTAAAACAACATAATGGGGATAAGACTCTGCAAGCTGAAGGATATTGCTAAGAGAAGCAGAGATGTGAACTTCCTTGGCTTGGGGTTTATGCTAGGTAACCTTGAAAGCACCTTGCATAACCAGGATTCAGTAACCAGTGCTACCTCAGTTTCAAGCACCTGCTGGCTGAGCCTCTGATAGTTCTACATTCAGAGGGTTGGAGGAGCAAGAAGCACGGGGCAGCCACCTTTCCCAGTAGGGCCTCCGGTGTCAGTGTTTCTCTGCCTTCCCTTGCTTTCTTAAGAACCGGAGTCTCATAAGAAGAGAGAGAGAGAGTGAGAAAGATACACAGAGAGAGGCCCCAGAGGAATGTAATTGCTGCATTTTTCAAACTTGGTATTCTAAGTGTCCACTCACCCTCTAGTTTTCCTGTTAAATCTATTCAAGTGGAAATCTCTTGACAAGTATAATTAAGGTCATTGCAAGAGCAAATAAACACTTATTTCAGTGCTACTCGCTTAGCCGTCTCCTGAGATGTTTGCTAAACTGCATCCTTCCCCTCTGCCCAGAGGCTGTGTAAAGTCTGTGGAACAGAAAAGGATGCCAGGTGTTCATGGGGCCATCACTTATCACCCTGGGCTGAATGTAATATGTGATATCAAGGTTGAAGGTTGTTCAGAGACCAGATGACATCCTCTCTGTGTGCTGTCCCCAATCCACTAAATGTGGTGATTTGAGGACAAAATATAATTCTTTGGAGAAGTCAGGAGAACCTGATCATTGTCACTAGTTGGCCAAGTGACTGTAGCTAAATTGCTTCCCTTATGTAGGTCTCAGTTTTCTCATTTGCTATGCATCAGAGGTTCTTTAAATGAGTGCTTATAAGCCTTTTCATGCCATGGAGGCTTAGATTGTGGTCCAGGGCTACTCAGGGAACTGAGCAGAAGAGGGGGTGGAAAAATTGTAAGAGCCATGGTGGAGGAGAATCCAGAGTCATTGCCCCCCTCAGTAACAAAGGAGGGTGGAACCCAGTTGATTCCTAGGCTATCCATAACCTCTTACCCCATAGACTGAACCAGTTTGCCCACTGAGGAGGATATCCAGTTTATTGGGGATAGGGAGGAGGGAAATCAGGGAATTGGGGACATCAACACATTATATGCTCACTCAGGGTATCTAATTATGGACAATAAAGAAATACTTTTTAAAAAGAGATATTTTTGAAAAAGAGTAACTTGTGTATATGGCAGTATATTGCACTGTTTCATATCAAGAAGACAAATGTCTTTTTGTTTTGTTTTGTTACTAGCTGTGTGGTTTTGGGCAATTTCATTAGAGAAGATTGAAATATTATTTTTGCTTTATTAAGAATTAAGTGATCACACACATGTATATATAATTTATAACAGCAACAAATGCTCATACAGTACTCTACATACTTGATCTATTATAGTAGATCTCTTCCTCCTCCTTAAAGTACCAGGAAACAAGATGTCCTTTACCATTCCTAGGAGTAAACTTCATGGGGCAAGAACATTCCCACAGGAAAATGATCAAGTCACTCAGAATATGTGATGGTTTGAATGTGACTGCATAGCCTCAGGTATTTTTGATTCAGATTAAGCTTTTTGCTTAAGTCTCCATCAGACTGTTGGAGGAGGTTTCACTGGGGATAGATCCTGCGGTCCAGTACTAAGGTGTGTTTTGGGGTAGAGCTGATTCCAGCCCAAAGGTGTGGAGAGAACAATTGGAGCTCCAACTGTTCTAATTTGTTGTGTTGGTTATTGGTGGTGTCTCTCTTCTTGGATATATAAAAGGGAGGTAGCTTCTGCCATTGATGAAAATTCCCCTGGATCTGCAAGCTTGAAACAAGCCCATTCTCCAATAAACTGTGTCATGGTGGGTGTTCATCTCAGCAACTTGGAGCTGACTATCCCAGGATGCCAAAGATGGGGTCAAAATAGAGATACATTAGCACATCTCAGAAAATATCACTCCAATTTTCCTCTCTTCAAATTAGTGTGTACCCCAACTTTCTACCAGATTACAGAATGATAGTTCTAACAGCAGTGGGGATAAAGAAAGCTCTTGGGACAAAGTTGATTTCTGAGGAGGTTGGGAAGGGTGATTAGATTCTGTAATAAATCCTTGACAAGAAAAAACTTAAGTGAATAAGGATTAAATTTGGTTTGTAGTTTAAAGTACAGCCCACGATAGAGGACCAAGAAGCCTTGGCAGCAGCAGAATGAGGCTGCTTGCTCACATCATCTCAATTATTAAAATGTAGAAATGGAATTTCATGACATCCTTATTTCTGTATAACACAGCACAGCCATATTGCAGGGTTTTTCTCTGAGACATTAATAATTGTGTAAATACTCTTCTCTAAGATTTCATTACCTTTCCATGAACTGACTCTCTTCCCTGAGATAAAGGTAGCAAGCTCTGTTTTTCTCTCTGTCTGCAGTTTATTGGTGGGCACCTCTGGTGATACTCGTAGAGATATTGATAGTTGATCACCATTTTTAGTTAATAAGGTTTGATGTCTTCTGAAGACCACTGTTCAGTAGACTCCTTTGCCTCACTTGAGATTGAATAATCCCAAGCATTTCATCCTTGTCTAGAAGCTGGATTGTGGTCTTTATTCAAAGCATGGAGCTATATCTGTCCACTGACCATGATAATATCCGGGGTCAAGTGTGGCATGTAACTGCTTTGTTAAGGACAGTTCATTCTGCACTATGAGAATCAGTAATACAGATAATATGAAAGAGAAACATTATGATATGGGTGAGCTGCATGGCCAGAAGTCCTTGCATTATTTTCCCAAATGATTGGGGAGAAGACGATGTGTATTACTGCACAAACACTAAGTTTTATAGGCATGACTTCAAGCATCTATTGATGATGAGCAAGTGACTCATTTCTTCCCTTAAGTTTCTTCATTTGTACTGTCAAGCAAAGAATACTCACAGAGGTTAGGGGCTCATGCCAAGTGACAGAGGAAGGACCACCTAAGAGCTGTCTAACAAAACTTGGTCCTTTTATCTTTCTCTTTATCCAGATGAGACTTTTAGGAACTTAACAGGTGATATCATTCTGACAGCTGAACAGGAAAAAACTTCAGATCCTAGCCTTTGGTCACAATCAGGAGAGTTAGCTTATTGTATGATACTCATCTTAATAGAGGGCTGGAGATAGAGATAATGTAGATAATCCTAAAATTATATAAGTCCAAGATTTATTATATTGTTTGGCACATTTTTTTTCAGAGTGAATAGATGCACATTTGCCACAAAACAGCCCTGACTATAATAAGACCTTTTTTTTCAACATTTTTATTGAAACTATTCACAATGTACATAATATATTTTTATCATAATCACTTCCTATTACTTTTTGTTCCCATTTCCCATCCCCTTTCTGCCAGTTCCTTTTATACTTTGATGTCTTTTTTTTTTTGCCCTCTTCCATCATCCTTGTTAGAATATTGATGGCCTCAATATGGTGCCACCGTGAGGTCGTGAATTCAATGGGTACTTCGTGTTCTGGAAGACAGCAATCTAAAAGAGTCTTTGTTATCCCCCTGGCTCTCACATTCTTTCCACTTCCTCTTCTTCACTGTTTCCTGAGCCTTGAAAGGAGACAATCATAGAGGTATCCATTTAGCACTGATCTCTTAACGATCAGTTATTCTCAAACCTCTTACAACTTCTGAGTGTCCAGTGTAGTCACCATAGTTTGCAAAAAGAAGCTTGGCTGGCAAGAGGTGACAACATCCCAAATCTATGGGCCTAAATGGAAACATTTCAGTGACACTTTTATGGGCACAGCATAGTTAAATGTCAGTAGGAGCTTCCTCAGTAAGGCCTGTGGCATTGCTAGTCACAGGGTTTGGATTAGTTTTTGAACATCAGGCATGAATTCCCTCCCAAGGAGTGGACCTCAGATACAGAGAAAAAAATGGTTAACCCCCCAAACAGTTAAGCCACTATTGTAACAGAGGGCACATCTTGCCTGGCTGGCCAATTGTCTAGCTTTTTTCATTTTATGAATCAATGAATTTCCTACTTCTAAGCATATTGAATATCTCCAAAACAGCCCTCTGACATATGTGTTCTGACTGGTTTTGATAGCCTACTGAGGACAAAGCTCAAAGAGTTTAGAATGAATCTGGAAGTCTCAGAGGTTTATTCAATACCAGAGTAGAAAGTCAGGGCTGAGACCCAAGAACTAACACTAATGGGGACAGGTCTTAGATCCAAGGTCCTAACCCTCTGATAAGTCTAGCACAGGGTCAAATCACAGAGTCAAAGCAGGAGCTGGAGAATCAGGTGAAGAAAGCTTCAAATATGGCTAGAACCTTTACTTACAAAGTGAAAATAATGAGCATTGTCCAGAAGTGTTATTGAAAGTACTCCAATGAATTAATATATACAAAGGATTTGCCCTCCATCATCTGTAGCTTGTATTTTTACCTGAAGCTACAGCAGGAGTGTTGCAGTCAGCTTTCTAATTGCTGCGCAGAAAAAACCCAAGCAAAAGCAGCTGTGGAGGAATGGGTTTATTTGGCTTATGGACTCAAGGGGAGACTCCATCCTGGCAGGGAAAACGATGGCATGAGCAGAGGGCTGGACATCACCTCTGCTACAGCACTGCAAACAGTAGCAGGAAGGTGTGCCAAAAACTGGCAAGGGGGAGCTGGCTTATAACCCCCATAAGCCCGCCCCAACAACACAGCTCTAGTGAGGTTGTAATTCCCGAATTTCCATCAGCTGAGGATCGATCTATCAGAACACATTCATTTGTTTGTGGGGGACACCTGGATCAAACCATGACAAGGAGATTCGTGAGGTTACACAAGCAGGGCTCTAAGAGGAATGTGCTGGGTGGCCCGTTTCCTTTAGTTGGTGTGACCATCCTTAACCTGAAACCTTTGTATTGTGGGGCTTCTTAATTCCAGTAGTCATGGAGACATCTAAAATTGTGTTGTGACTTAAAAATATCATTTTCTTCCTTTTAGGTGCCGTTTTATTAGATCATTATTTTGTAGCACAGTTGATTTCTAATTAATGTATACTAATATTCTGAGTTAACGGTATTATTAACTGAACTTTATTTCCTCCAACATATGCCAAGAAGTCTAAAGGGTTCATGCTCTTGGAGGCTGAGGATAAATTACTGTCACAGATACTATGAAAGAGAAAAAGAGCATTACAGTGAAGAAGCATTCATGAGATCAGCAAATTTAACTACACACACACACACAAAATGCTCTGTTAGTGACAAAAAGCAAAGGACTTAACTTAAAGTAATAAGAGAAATGCCAAGCTTAGGAAACTATATTTAATTAAAAGGAAGAACTCTTCTGGTTCCCAACTTGAATAAACTACCCGTGGTTCTCATAGACCAATTGATATGTAAGTAGAGAACATAAAGGGATGGGTCTCAGTTCAGAATAGGAAAATTTAGTGTTACAAACCCTCATGAGGAATCTGGAATAAAATTCAACAGTGTTTGTTTCACATTCATTATCATTTTCCAAATGCTGTGACTCAATGGTACTGGCAGGGAGGAGTTACCTTCCACACATTGTGGGTGTCTTTTAAATTGCTGCAGGTTTACAAAGTCCACTTGTCATCCTGTATCAGCAGTCACTTCTGAGACACCAAACTATACGAATTGTCCAAAATAGGAGAAAAGATATGCACAAAAATGTCCATTTTTAATAACAAAATGTTGGAAGCAATGCAAATCTCAGATAACGAAACTATGGCAAATTCATTCAGGGGAGCATTCCTTAAATATTTTCTTTACATATAATTGATAATAACTTGGTAAGCTTATGTTATTATGATGCTTAAGGAAAAGCAAGATACAAAATAGCTTACAAAGCTGGACATATTAAAAAATAATAGCTAAATTTGCTAACATAAAATATTTTCTTTTTTTTTCATTTTCCATAATGGGTTACATTGTTTAGTGGGCCAACAATGAGTTGTTATCCCCAATTCCTCATTGCCCCCCTCCCCATCCCCAGTCAGCTGGATATCCTCCTCCGTGGGCCGTCTGGATCAGTCTTTGTGGTAGGGGACCATGGATAGCCCAGTCTTTAGCCGGGTTCTCATGACCCAAGTGTGTTGTTTCTGAGGGGTGCCTTGCCTCTGATAATCTCCCCCACCACAGCTCTCACAACCTTTCCGCCCCCTCTTAAATTGATGTTTGGCATCTTCTAGCTAAAATACAGTCTCCCTGTTTTTTTCCTTTCATGAACATCTGTTGACCCATTTCTTTCCTTCTCCTCCTAACATTTTCATACATGAACACAATGCACTCTGACTATATTCAGTGCTCATCATTCTCTCTATTCACCTTGCCCATAGTCCCCTTCCTCTCTCTTTTGAACTTTCTTTAAAAGAACAATCTAGGGTCTGCAAATTGACATAAGCGATTGTATATTTGTGTTTCTCATTCTGGATTATCATCCATCACATGGAAATCTCCAGCCCCATTGTGCTTTCCTACGTTCCAGCACACCTTTTCACAAGTCATGCCTGTAATTTCAATTGTTTTTTTGAAAACTTTCCCATTACCCACTCTTTCCTCATAGCAGTTGACAGTACCAACCTGCTGCAGGGCAGACTTGATCCTCACCCCCATTTGCACTCTCTTCTTTCAACTCCGTGGACACCTCACCCTTTCACAGTGGCCTCCCCTCTTGACCAATCTCTGAGTTTTCTTGTTTCTTCTTCTTTCTTTGACCTCTCAGCCTTGGAATGCTCCAGATTCTCATGTGTAGAACATGCTGCACTCTGTTTTTGCCTATCCCATAAAATTAGTTCAGCTAAAGTAATGGGTTCTGGTAGCATCCTCATGGTATGTCTCTGATTGCCATTCCCAGCCTTCACTTGTCCCTGTGCTCCAGGCTCAACCTTTATTAACTTGTTGGCCCTAAATGTACATTTACATTTAGGCAGCCTCACCTCAAGCACATGACCAATCAAAATATTGATTATCAATTTCATCTACCCCAATTAATTATACAATCTCACTCATCACTCTTCAGAGAATATCTTCACATTGTTCTAGTTGTCAAATTGAAGACTTCAGAGTTTATTCCCCACATCAGTATGACTTGTGGGGGTTTCCTTCCTAGATCAGAATTATCCTGATAATTCTTTCCATTTCCAAGGACATCACTTTCATCCATGTTTCTGAATATAGATATTAACAAACTTCTTGCCACCTACATTTGATCTTAAAAATAACCTCTTCGAAAATGCCTTCCCTGACCTCTCCTCCAATCTTATTTCCCCCATCAAATTAGCTTTTTTTCAGCATCTTTTTTATTCATTTAATTTTCTTTCTTTTATCATACACTATCTTCCTATGCCCCTTGGGAATGAAGCTCTATGGATCACAGTGTTTATCTTTTTTGATCCTATGTCACTAACATTTCCCCTAGTGCTTGCTTGCTTGCTTAAATAAATAAATAAATAAATAAATAAATAAATAAATAAATATATATATATATATATATATGTATATATATATATCTTCATGAATATGCATTGTATCATTATGGGACACCTCCTCCATGAAGAAGAAAAATATTCAGTATTTTTCTATCCATTTTAGAGGGATGAATAGGTTTCTATGTGTAATAAGAAATAAATATGTATTTTAGCAAAGGAGACATTAATACTGGGACACCTGTCTGGTCTTTACTCTTGTGATTCTAATTTTTTATATTATTTTATTTAATTTATTTTTTTTTGAGGTAGGGTCTCACTCTAGTCCAGGCTGACCTGGAATTCACTCTGTAGTGTCAGAGTGACCTTGAACTCATGGCGATCCTCCTACCTCTGCCTCCCGAGTGCTGGGATTAAAGGCGTCTAATTTTTTTAAACTTCTCTGAAATTTGGCTTACCAAGATTTCACAGTTGATGACCATGATAGCCTTA
This sequence comes from Zapus hudsonius, assembly GCA_004024765.1. Classification (NCBI taxonomy): domain Eukaryota; kingdom Metazoa; phylum Chordata; class Mammalia; order Rodentia; family Dipodidae; genus Zapus; species Zapus hudsonius. The sequence goes on from PVHP010005856.1 coordinate 47,913, forward strand.
CTTTCCTTGATTATTTGTTATTGGATGTACAATGGGAAAATACACATGAAAGCGCTCATCAGATTGCAAAATGCTTTAGAAAAATCTAGTGCTACTTACTTTTATTATTCCAATTGCATTCTTTTTCCTAGCTCTCCTTCTTCTAGAGAGTATAAATGTTAAGGAAGCCCTCCAGGGTCCTGAGAGGGAACAATGACAGGTGAGAGAGGCAGAAAGAGAGGGAAGGTTATAAAATCAGAGGTTATTAATCTCCCAATGGCCCATCTCCTTTATCTGCAAGCATCTTTTCTTGATTTGAATGAAAAAAAGTCCATGAACAATATATGTCTGATTTGAGCCCTAGGTGCACTGTGTATGATACATTCTATTCTTCCTTTTGTTCCTGAATTTATGTTACTCTCTATGCAATCAAAAAGCTGAGCAAATTCTGCTAGGGTTTTATAACCACCAGGAGAGATATCAATTTGTTGTGGATTCCTGGCATAGAACAATGAATCAAAGTGGTTATAGGCCAAATCACCTCTGCAGTTTCCCACGGTTCCTTGCAGTTAATCCTGTGCAGGTCCAAATGGAAAGAGATTAAGGGGAGCCCCAGGAGCTGCCAGTCCTGAATGGCAGAGCCTGAAGCCTCCCGTTTGAATTTCACCTCTGCCTCTTACAGCTGTGTGACCTTGAGAAATGACAAAGGACACAGAGCGATCACAAGGTATAATTGGAATAACATCTGTGAAGCTGTATTGTAATCTACAGCATGCTAAATAGCCATGAAATACTGTTAGAGACAATCTAATCCACTGATTGGCTTGTCAAAGGAAATCGATTTAGAGCAGCAACACACTCGCCCTTCTCTACTTGACGGTACACGGCGGGAAACTCACATCTCTAAATCAACCTTAATAACTCCATTATATAATATGGAAAGTGTTATTCATCTTTAAGTTTCCCTCCAGATTCCTTTTTTCTTGGGTAGAATGATAGATAAACCATTTTGCTTTGTTTGCCCGGTAGATGGCGCGATTGAGCACTGGATTCTCTCTCTCTCTCTCTCTCTCTCTCTCTCTCTCTCTCTCTCTCTCTCTCTCTCTCTCTCTCTCTCTCTCTCTCTCTCTCTCTCTCTCTCTCACACACACACACACACACACACACACACACACACACACTTTAAATAGAGAAGTTGTCATCAAGCTTGATTTTTTACTAACTGGGAAGCATTTATCAGTCTAGACACTTTGTCTGAAATTTCCATGAATATAAAAAATCTAAAAAAAAACAAATTTACAAATCCCAAATATATGTTTGTCAATCAGATTTTCTTGTTTAAAATTTCTGAAGACTTATGAGCCCTTCACTGACTGCACTGAAGATTGATACAGTCCGTTCCACCAGAAAGGAGAAGGACATCTTTTACACCCTCCATTAATGATTTTTCTTTAAATTTGAAAGTAGGAGTGTTTCACACTCCAACTAGGTTTTTCCTGACACTTCCACCAATGTGATGAAGGTGAAATAAATCACGTGACACTTAGGGTAAGAGAGACAAATCCATTGAACTTAAAGAATTCTTGCTTTCTGTCACTTTTCATATTTTATCTGTAGCTTTCATATCAGTTATGATTCATATTCACGTATATTTTATTAGATGACAATGATTGGGTGGAAGAAGTTATAAATTGTCACTAAGGAGAGCCCTCAGGGTAAGTGGGATGGGGGAAGGGATATAAGACTATATAACCTTTGTAAGAGAATAAGAATCCTAAAGAGGATTTTAAAAAGCAAGTTAAATACTTGAATTTGAATTCATTCTGGTTTGCTTGGTAGAGTGAGAACATCTGCAGAGTAATCCCACCAATGTTGTATACCATATTCAGTTGAGAGGCCCTCACTTGAAAAAAACAACAACAATAAAAAAAAACTTGATAAAAAATAAAGTGGAGAATTGATTGAGGAATAACCCGATGTCAGTCTTTGACTTCCACGTGCATATGCACACATAGGTTTTAAAAGTATAGCGTGTGAAGGTGGGCCTCTGAGTGTAGACCCACACACATCTATCATTAACATTTTATCCAAAATAAGCCTCATGCCCAGTCTTCACTATAAGGAGTTCAGCTATGCAAAAACAGATACGTAGCTTGGATTTGATTGTTTGTGATAATACGGTCTCTAGATAGGTGGTGAGAATTTAGGACTCTCAGAAACCACCTGTGTTTGAGGAGAGAACTAAATGAGACCATGTTCTAAAGTGAATACTCTAAACCTCCCATTGATGCGTAATTGATAGCAGCTACACTCAGAAAGTGTGCATGAGCCCCAGTGAGCCATTTGTACCAGGCGGAAACCACAGGGGGTCTCATTGCAGGAGCTCCTCATGTTCCTGGGTGGATGGAGGGTTAAGTGTAGGAGTGAGTGAAGAGAGCTTCCTTGTTTCTGGTCAGTCCATATCCTCACAGTCTCTGCTTCCCAGGTCGTGGAAGACACCACAGATGTTGCTGTCTGGACCCCCATACCTCTCCTCTCCTGAGACTGCTCAGCAGTGCAGTGGAAAACCTTGTGGCAGGTGCCATCACTATTGTATCTGTGACCTAGCACTGTGGTGCAAATTCAGGTCACTCCAAACTGTGGGTTAGCGACAAATCCGCAAATGCATTTCAGTTATTATTCCTTCTGAAAGTTTTGCTTTTGAGACATAGGAATGATTCCCTCTCTCTTTGTGGTCCTGTTTAGAATCGTCTTTCATCCAGCTAGACTCTAAGCTTATCAAATTCTTTCACGCTGTTGTGAATATCTATATATTCTGTCTCCGTCTTCCAAGTGCTGGGATTATAGACAGGCTGTCATGTCCACTGCCATTTGAATGGGTGTGTGGTGAGCACTTTATCCACTGAGTCATAATCGGGACACTAAGGAAATTATGAGTGCATAGACGCATAATATGGACCTTAAGGTTGAGAAATGACACTTCAAAGTTTACGACCGAAATAAGGAATACCTAGACTTCAGGACATCCACTGTAAGCAAATGCTTACCACACATATTTTAAATGAATTGGCTCTGAAGGTCTTAACAGGTGGCCTCATTACTGTTGCGCTGAGATGTCCCACTGACTTACATGAGAGCTCAGAGTATGAAGAGGAGACAGTTGGATCAAGAGCTCCTTAGATTTATTCCCTGATAAAACAAATAAAATTTCACAGAGAGAAGAGGCTATTCTGAAGTGTGTATATATTTGGGAACTTAGACAGCTGTGGGCTGTACCTTACAGCAGTTGTCCTTTGACATTTTCCCTTAGTTGGAAGGGTTGAATAACATTAAGGAACCCTCAAAATTTGGGGTTAAAACCCAATAAATTTTAGTTTTATAATTCCTATTGTCATATATTTATTGTGCATAGTGATGGGTTTCATAAAGATTTTCTTTTTAAAAATTTTTAAAAATATTTTATTTATTCATTTTCAAGCAGAGATACAGAAGAGAGAGAGAGAAAGAGAGAGAGAGAGAGAGAGAGAGAGAGAGAGAGAGAGAGAGAGAGAGAGAGAACATACCAGGACCACCACCTTGTGGGTCTGGCTTATGTGGGTACGTTGAACCCGGGGACTTAGGCACAAGATGCAAGTGCCTTAACCACTGATCCATCTCTCCAGCCCTCATAAAATTTTCTTATGCAAACAGATTATGTACTTTGACTACGCTCACCCCTATTTGCTCCCTTTTTTCCACTCACCTCTTCCTGATAATGCCACTCCTTTTTATGCATAGTCTAGTTAATACTTTTCTGTCATATATGCCATTTTATGAATGGTTTATGAATGATGATTATCACACATGTATATGTTATATAAAATGTTTGATCCATATATGCTATCCTCTTGAGTCATATTTGGCGTAATATGATGATCTCTAGTTGCATCAATTTTTCCTCCAGGCAATTTATGTTTATTCTTATTTATGGCTGAATAAAAGTATAGCTGGATTGTCTGATAGTTTCTAAACACCCATATTAATCAGGGAAGTTAGTCTAAAATGTTTATTTCTGTTTCTTTTTTATTTCTTTTTTCCTTCATTTCCTTTCTTTTCCATCCCTCCCTTCTTTACTTCTTTTTTGTTATTATTGTATCTGTATCCAGCTTTGATGTCAGGATAATTCTGGCTTCATGCACTGAGCTTGGTGGTATTTCTTCCCTCTCCATTCCACTGAATTCCTGGGAAAGCCCTGGTGTCAGTTCTACAATTCAGCAGGAAGAAGATCTGGGCCTTGGATGTTAGGTGACTTAATGCTCCAATCTCATTCTTCATTATACATTAGTATAAGTTATATTCTTGATTTAATTTTAGCAGGTCATATATGGCTAGAAATTTGTTTGCTCAATATTCCAATATGTTGGAATATGTTTCTAAAATATTTCCTAATAATCTTAATTTCATTGTTATTTGCTGTCATATTTCTCTTTAAACTCTAGTTTTATTAATTTTGGTATTCCCTCTTTTTTTATTAGTTTGAGTGTTTATAAATCCTGTTTATCTTTTCAAAGAACCAACTCTTTGTTTTATCATTTCTTTTTATTGGTTTATGCATTTCCATTTCCTTAACTTCTGCCTTAGTCATTTTTAATTTATTTCTATCAACTGATTTGGGCTTTGGCCTGTTCTTGTCTAAGACCTTGAGGTATATCCTTTAGTTATTCATTTGAAAGCACTCTGAATTTTCAATGTAGGCATTTACAGCTGCAAACTCCCATCTTATAGCCACTTCCATTGTATCCCAAGAGTTCTTGTATACTGTCTTTTCATTGTTACTCAATTCTAGGAATTTTAAAATGCCCTTCCTGATTTTTTTCAACAACCCATTTATCATTTGATGAATGTTGTTCGATCTCCATAAGTTTGTATATTCTTTTAAATTTTTCTTAGGGTTGATTTCTCAATTTCCCCCATTGTGATCACATAGAACACAAAAAATCATTTAATTGTATGATATTTGTTAAGACTCACTTTGGTCATAAATTATGTTTGGGAGAAAGTGCCATGTGCTGAATTGGTATTCAGCAGTTGTTCAAGGAATAATCTATGTGTAAATTAAGCTCATTTTATCCATAGTGTTATTGAACACACATATTCCTTTGTTGCTTTTTGATCCAGATCACATGTCTATTGGTGTCTATTGATGTGGCACTGAAGCTATTATTATTGTGCTGAGGTCAACCTGTGCTTTTAGTTTCAGCAGAGTTTGTTTTATGAAATTTGGTGCACCGGTGTTCAAGTAATCAATATGAAGCTAGTTTTTCTATGCTAATTCAATGTTTACAACCACATAAGGAAGGCGATATTACAATTACCATCTTATAAATAAGAACACAGAAACCTTTTCTACTAACAAACCAGGTTGGGAGCCCTGATTTTGAAAAACAAAATAAAATAAAACAACAGTGGTTTATAAGTGGTGAATCACATTAGATAGGCAAGTAAAGCATTTTCTAACAACGACTTTATAAGGATTCAATCTGATCTTTTCTCAAATGCCTTACTAGTCAGCTAACAATTATAGCTTTAAATGGTGGCTCAATCATTAAGTGAATAAAGTAATTGGGCTGACCATTTAAGCACTGGATATTCTTGTCATTAAAGTGGCCTACACGGAATGAGTTTGCTTAACTGCAAATGACTTCCTCCACAAGCTCCCTAGATGAGGACAGACTCAAGAGCTAAGCAAAACAGTTTCCATGCCTACACTGAACATGTGTATTTCCCAAGGCATCCTGGATGCCCAAAGCATCCCAGACTCCTCAGTTGGACCTCAGTATGGTTTGCTTCGTTCTCCCGAGAGAAGGTCAGTCCAACAGGATTATATAGTCATGCAAGCTCATGAAGGACAGAAAATCAGAAATGTCATCTACATTAACTGCAGTTGCATTCACATTCATTTAAATTGTATTAGCATATAAACTAGGTCGAGAGAATTAATATACAAGAGGAAATATTTTGTGGAGGGTAGGGATAGGTGAGGGTGATCAACAGGCAAAAGTTAGAATAAATGCATGTAGTGTTCTGTTCCATGGTGGGGTGATCACAGTTAATAATATGCAACATACTTCAAAATATTAGAAGAAAGTATTTTAAATATTATGACCACAAAGAAAGATCAATATATGAGGTAAATATGTATACTAATCACTATGATTGCATCCTTACAAAATGTATATATATATATACATCACATTGTACCCCATTGATATGTAAATTAGTATATTAAATTAAAACTATAAAATAACTTAAAAGAAGAGCTAACGTTTTATTTAAGTAATCCAAATATACTAAACCTTGTGGCAAATGGAGAAACAGACAATTGAGTCCAATTGGATAGGAAGGGGTTGGGGGGAGGGAATGGGAGGGCAGTGGTTGAGATACACATAACTAACTCCAAAATGAATTGGTACCATAGAATTGTTAATCTTAGGCAGAAAAATAAAAGATATAACCTCCATAGGAGGATGAGGGTACTGTATGGTAAGAAGGTCCCTCTGGAGAGCCTACATGAGCTGCCAGGGGAAACAGGCCAACACGTTGGAAGAAAGCAGGGGACACCGCCATAGGACAGTGACCAGCATGACAAGATATGCACTCCTGTGCATACTGGCACATAATCTAGGTAGGTAATCAAGGCTCCCTGGTTGGCTAAGAGATACACTCAGTATAAAGGAACCCTTAGCTGGAACTGGGATCTAAGCCAAATTCCTATGGAGACCAAGAATCTGGACTCCAAGGGGAAGCTTCCACAAATCGTGGGCCTAAAGAGAGGCTACACCCATCATAATCTTGCCAAATTGATAATGCTTGTCTCATTTAACAGATGCTGACCTCACTCACCTTTGGAAAAATATTTTTATTTTTATTTTTTAGAAGGCAGTGAGAACTGTGGACAACCCAATTCGACCAACAAGACCAGAGCTGGTAGCTGATTCCCTGGCAGGAGATGAATCAACCCTAAGACATCAGTGAAGCCCAGGTGAATGACAGAGGAAGTGGAGAGATGAGCAAGAACCTGACAACCTGTGCCAGGGTGATGGAGACAGAAACTAAAGATACTCAAAAGTTCAAAAGCAGAAATCCAGAGGCTGCTAAGAGCTCAGAACTAATGCAGACTTAAAACTCACCCACCACAGCTCAGGAACTTTGTTGAAGAGGGGACAGAAAGATTGTAAGAGACATGGTGGGGGGAACATGCTGAAGCATTGCCTCCCCCGTCCACTAACTGTTTGCTGCTTGCATGACTCATAGCCCTTGATTCCATGGAGCATTCCAGAAATCCCATTGGGGAGGACCCTCAGTGGAATAGGGCAGGGAGGAGGGGTATAATGGTACCAACACATGAATTGTACACATAAAGTTTCTACTTATTTAAAAAAATAATCAGTTTTTAAAAATGAAGTGTATGAACACTCCATCCTGTAGAAAAGGATGATAGAGCTGTAACTCCTTATCACTTGAACAAAGACTGTGTATGCAGGACAGGTAACCTCTGGAGAGTATGGTCTTTCGCAGCCACAGCCACTTCCCTCTGTGATGGTGTGACCCTCACCTACTGCTTTCTTGCATCTCATGTAACTAGGAAACTTGGCCTTTGTTACTTTTATCACTCAAAAATTGATACCATTCCTTTTATCATCTGATAACTATATATATATATATATATATTTCATAATTCAGCTCAAGGGTCACTTCTTTATAAATGTTCCTATGTTTTCCCTTTCTACATAGAACTGATGATTTCCACTACATGCCACCTCTGTGGGTTCCATAGATGATTGACTTAGTACCTATAGCTTTCATTGTACTGACCATTCATGCTCCTATCTCCTTATCTGAATGAAATTTTTATAAGCTGATGGTGTTCTATACTAGTCATACCTTCATGTAACTGAACTTCTGAGAATTTGTTGAGTCATTGAGACAATTAATCACTGAACTTTTAGTACTACACTCTGTAACCTATACAAGGTCTGAGTAACATCCCCTGGCTCCTTTCCCAGTGCTGAAGTTAATAAAGAAAGCCACAGGTCTCCTTGCTTTGCAGTGTTTTATCAGAAGATAGGGACTTCAAGGACAGGGTCCATATATAAGTGGTCCTTAGATGGTGGTACATCACCAGCATGACTTGAGGTTACATATAAGTGCTCAGGTCTATTTCCCCTTCCTGAATCAGAACCTCTATATATGAGCCAGAAAACTCTGCCTTAAGACTTCCAGGTGATTGGATGCATTAGGACACCTGCTCCAGTCTTAATGTGGAAATACTGCAGCCTCTTAATTTCCCATGTTGGCTTCAATCACAATTCTACAGGGACTGTTAAAACCATTATCCCATTATTCAGTTTGCTAATCCTCCTCCATGCCCCTCTACCTCAGCAGAAGGATAGGTAAGTAAACAAACTAAGAAGATGGTGGTTATTCAACTATAACCCTCTCTTCTTTTATTCACCTATTCATTCTAACAATTCTCATGTTCAGAACTCAGATAAAATTTAAAGATCCTTTGGCATCGCTGAGCACACACTGTCTCCATCCTCAGTTACAGATACTTATTCAAGTACAAAGCATTTTCCCTTCACACTCAAAGACAGGGAATATTCTGGTACAAAGACTATAACCACAGTCCCTCCAGAAAAGATTGATTCTTTCTTAGCTATACTTCTATGTGCACACTTATGCAATGTTTCTTGGCTCGTAGTTAGAGCTCAAAATATGTTTTATTGAACTAAGATGTAGAGGAAGGTAAAGTTCTTGATTTCAGGAATAGGCAACAAGTTTTACCTAGCTAAAGCTAATAAGGATTTTTTAAAACATCTATCTATATTAGGAGACAAAGCAAGTCCTTCAAACCATGGAAAGGATGCCTACCCAGAGGAATCTGCAGGGTTCGACAGGAAGTAACTACAAGGCATAGGGAGAGGATGTAGAATGGCTGAGTTTCAGTCACATACAGCATTTAAGACACAGGAACTCTCTGAATCTGGACTTCGTCAAAGATGGTGCAGAGTAAAGGCTTGGTGCTAATAATTTACTTGAGAGATCATGCTAGAAGAAGACAGGAACAGTGAGGCAGGGAGAAGTGGAAAGACTCTGTGATGAATGATAGGTAGGAAGCTGGTACAGTCCTTGCTGACCACCAGGCAACATTGTTTGAGATCACCCCTTGCTCTTTTCTGTCCCACACAAGCAAATGAACCCCTCTTGTGAGAAACCTAAAAGAAAGTCAAGAGACTGTGGGTCAGACAGTAAATTAATATCTGTATCCTGGCAAGAGAGGAGCCACCACAGTCATATTGGGGAGGATCCATAGGGAACTCAGTAGACAATGACAGATGAACAAGGGACCTATAACCACAGCCATTCAATCAACACAGGATAGGCCAATGAGACAGAAACCAAGGACTTTCGACACAAGGACCCCTAAACTCGCAACATTAAGGCAGCCTTAATCTCACCCACCACGATTCAGGGAACTGAGCGGAAGAGGGGGTGGAAAGATTGTGAGAGCCATGGTGGGGGAGATGGTCCAGAGGCATGGCACCCATCAGTAACAACACACTTGGGCCAGGAAGACCAGGCTGAGTACTAGGATATCCAGGATCCCTTTCCACAAGGACTAATACAGACAGCCCACGGAGGAGGATATCCAACTGATCAGGGATGGGGAGGGGGGGAATTGGGGAATTCGGGATAACAACGCATTGTTTGCCCACTAAATAATATAACTCATTATGGACAATAAATATATATATATATATATTAAAAAAAATAAGTCAAGGCACCTCTCAATAATCCAAAGACTACAATACAAATGGATATAAGTAGGAGAAAAGTCACCTGATACATGCCTCATGGAAGGAGGATATCGATGAATAAGAGAAGTTCATAAAAAAGTTACTTGGATAGGTACAAACGCTGGAAAATGTAAACTAGGAGAGGAGTGATACAGAAAACTTCATGTTGGTTTTCATTCAAAAAATTGCCCTGTGTTGACCCAAAACAGTGAATTCTGCCTTCCTTTTATCTGTCCTTCGAGTGTCCAATGTTTGTATGAAATACATCAGGTTCACAAGATCTCAGCATAATTCAAAGATAATTTATGGGAACGTAACCCATCATTCGTGCAGTATGTTTGCTTCAGTCTCAATGATGCTATTTTCAGGTGAATAATTGCTAATTTAATTCTTGCTGGGGGAATAACATCACACTCGGATTCCTGTGTGGCGAAAAAATACTAATGACTAGATAGACTCAGGTTTCTATGGCAACATATTGCTCTCACAGATCAAGTAGAATATTAAAACCATGGTTCATTAGGTAGTGTAGGTTTATTTTTTAAGCTATAACATATGCAATATATAATGCATCAGTAATATAGTCCATGATTTAGGGTCTTTACTATATTCTCCAAAGCAGTGAGACTCTTATTTTTAAAGTTCTTTTTTCACTTTGTAAAAAACACTATTTCAAAGCTGCAGCTGAAACATTACACTTTTTCTTACAATTATTGTATTTGTACGTAGCTGAATATATACACCTATGTGTGTTCTATCTAGTATATATTGATCATCTATTTAACTGTGATTTATCTATCTCTCTTCATCTATATGCCTAGTTGCCTATTTATCTGTCAGATGTTAGTGTATTGTGTTTAGAAAACCAGATAAGAACCCGAGAAGAGAGACACAGCTCTCTGTGTGCTGATCCCAAGGTCTCAAAGTATCCCAGGGACCTGGCATTCAAATGTTCCAGGTCTACCTCTCATTGTTCTGCTCCCTTGCATCAAGTTAAAAAGAGTTCCTTCTTGTCAAGGGAAAGACTTTTCCTGGGGTGATGAAAACGCATGTCGTTTCCCCCAGATAGGGCACAAATGACAGACCAAAGAATGATTATAACAAAGCCATTTTGGTGAACCAATGAGTTTATTGGGGGTTTCTTACAGAGCAGGGTGAGGGGTTGCTTGCAGGAGCATGGAGCCCTCAAAGGAGCACTTTGACACTTCCTGTGTCAAAATTACTGCTGAGATGCTCCTCGTGGCCTAGGGGTGAGGGCTTACTACAGAGCATAAAGACTCCAAAGAAAACAACCTTAGATGGAGCTCCCAGTTTCCTATATACTCTAGCACCCCCTGAGGTCATGAGACAGGGGGCATCTGAATCTCAGGTGGGGGTCTGATGACCCTCTCCACACTTTCTCTCCTGAATTGACCCAGCTGACAATGGTTGTTTACAACTTTCAATGTGCAGAAAATTTGCCATGGACAGCACACTTCTCAGAATGTTCTTTTTTAATATCTTTATTATGAATAAGTATATACATTGTATGAGCAAATCTTATGAATGTGTCCCTGGTTCCCTCCTCTCTGTCCCCTACCCACTGGAGTACATTCTTGGTGTGCATACTAGATCTATCCATAGTTTAGGGGATTATGAACTGCACCAGAGGATCCAGTTTTTCTCTGTCTTTTTTTTTTCCTTCCCCTTTGTATATTGTTGCTGAGGGGGGCAATGTCTCTGGATATTCTCCCCCACCATGGCTCTTACATTATTTCCGCCCCTTCTTCCGCTCCATTCCCTGAGTCATAGTGGGTGAGTTTTGAGTTTGCTTCGTTGTTGAGATCGTAAATATCTCTGTTTCTTTACCCTGGGTTGTGTTGGGTATCACTGGTGTCTGTCTCCATTGACCTTTCATGGGTTATCAGACTTGCTGTGGTGATTGGTCTCCTGTTTGTCTCATCACTTTCTCATAGGTTTCATTTGGACCCTGTGTGAAGGCTAGGTTTGGTTTTACTCTTGCCAGGATCTTAGCAATTATCCAATGTCTTGTTGGTGGAATTGGGTTGTCCCCAGCTCTCTCAATGCCTTCTGAAAAATACAAACAGAATCTCCATCGGAGAGTGAGATCAATATAGGTTAAATGAGACAACATTTATTTATTTTGGCTAGCTCCTACTGGATGTAGCCTCTCTGTAGCTCTCTGTTATTGGGAATTCCCCCTAGGAGCTCAAGATCTTGGTCCCCATAGGATTATGTCATGGATCACAGTTCCATTTAATGGTTTCTGTCAATAAATGGATCTCTTAACCAATCATTAAGCCACTGATTACCCTCCTCGGTTTAGTGCCACTATTGTACAGGTTTGCATTTCTTGACTTGCTGGTCTCTTCCATACAGCCATGTGTTCAGCATTTGTGACAATGGTCTATATTGTATATCAGTGGTCTCTGCTTTCTCCAAATATCATTGACTAATTTGGCCTGGCAGCTCATGCAACACCTTCCAATGCTACACATGCTACCATCTGGGAGCTGGTTACCATTCTGGATCTAGCAGGATCTCTTGGTGTTGTTTGATGACACTTTGTGATTTCTTTAGCAATAGAGTCTTACCTTAGGCTTGGAGCAGGTATTCAAGAGCTTTGATAGAAGTCTATAACATTTTGGGGACCTCATGGGTCTCTTTGATCAACAGCTCAGTGTGGGAAGGAACCAATAACTGAGACAGGGAGATGCAGGCCTGAGCAATTATTCTTGAGGTTAGGCTTCCTCCCCTTCTGTTCATGGCCCCTCATACCAGGTGGTGCCCTCAGCTTCCTCAGTAGCTTACTGTGTAAAAGCTATGTTTTTATGGTGTCAATTCAGTATTAGTTTACTTTACTATATGAGTCCCCCCACCCTTCCAATTCCCCAAATTCATTCCATTCCCTTTTACAAACTCTTTGTTCACTGATGGAAGAATGTCCTTTGATTTCCTTTCTGCTAGCCGCAACCCAGGTTTTTCATCTTCTAGAAGATTCTTTCTTACCTCCTTTCCTTGGTAAGTCTCCCATTCTTGAAATGCTCCATACTCTGTCTTTCAAGACCATCCTCAAGGACATGACCAGACAAACCTGACCCCCTTTCCAGATCATACAGGTGATACTTTGGCCCTTCCAAATTGATTGTTTTGATTCAGTGTGGTTCTACTAGCCCCTATTCCCATCTGTAATGAACAATATTTTAATGAGGCCAATCTGTCTGTATATCTCATTTTCTCCTCCAATCATTACCCATGTGTTCTAGAGACAGATAAAACATCTAGAACACTCAATTTTGTCATCTTCAAACTGGGTTTATAATCACATTCCTATTTGATAGACTGGTAAAGATAAGATGTATGCTAATTAGCACAGGAGGTTAGGATGCTAAAAGTGGACAGGATGCATCCCCTGGGGCTGTAATACTGGAAGAAAACTCAAACTGCAGAATGAACAGTAGAGGAAATGTGGTTCCAAACAGCAGTACATGGTACATGCCTTCCTCAAGAATGAATGTGCTTCCTAAAACTAATTGATCATTTGGTAATCATGTCCATGTGCTGGTCACGGGAAAGGAAAAGAACAGTGGATGCTTCAAGTCTTTCAAAGCTCAGTTCTGTTTCCTATCTTGAATCAGGAACATGGCCTGTAATCCTGCTAGTTCCCCTTGAAATTTCTTACTGTCATTGTTCTGGATCCCATAATTCCCTCAGACTTCCATAACTTTCCATTTACAGCTTCTTTTTCCTGGAAAGTCTTTCATTTCTATTTACAACTCAATTATCTAAAGTTGCCTCAAGATTTTGCTCAAAGATTATTGTTCACCTCTGCTGACAAAGTTTCTTTAACAAAGATCACACAGTCAAACATAGAGTATCTCTTTCCTTTCTATAGCTTTTGTGCACATCTGTCACTACACTGATGTTCTGGTTTTTAATCTGCATTAACTTGATTTTCCAGGCAAACATATTAAATTGCTTTCTATTTCTTCCTTTTTTTTCTTTTTGGTTTTTTGAGGTAGGGTCTCAATCTAGCCATGGCTGACCTGGAAGTCACTGTGTAGTTTCAGGCTGGCTTCAAACTCACAGTGATCCTCCTACCTCTGCCTCCCAAGTGCTGAGATTAAAGACATGCACCACCATGCCTGGCTTTCTATTTCTTTTTATTTTTTTTATTTTTTCCTGTGTATGTGTGGTGATGGTGAGTATGTGGTGTGTGACAACTGTCTATATTGTATATCAGTGGTCTCTGCTTTCTCCAAATATCATTGACCAATTTCCCCTGGCAGCTCATGCAACACCTTCCATTGCTACACATGCTGCCATCTGGGAGCTGGTTACCATTCTGGATCTAGAAGGATCTCTTGGTGTTGTTTGATGTTTGTGTGTATGTGTGTGTGTGTGTCCACACATGCGTAGAGGGAGCTCTCCATGTGCACAGGTGTAGAGGCCACATGAGAACTTTGGGGGTGCTCCCATATTGCCTATCTATATGCTTCCTTGAGACAGCATATCTTACTGAACTCAGAGATTCTCCAGTCTCCAATCCCCATAGGATTTGGGTTACAGTCATGCATGGCCACCCCCCAGAAGTTTACATGGGTGCTGAGGAATGGACCTAAAGACAGACCAGGCCATCTCAGGCCCTCAGGCTTGAGCATCAAGTATTCTCACTTGCTGAGAAACCAATTGCTTTTTTTCTATAGCATCATCACATAGCACAATGCCTGAAATCTAATCTGAATTTAATAATAACAAGTACATGAACGGATGTTGTAGTTGCTGTTATTTGACAATCAAGGCATATTACATCATTCTTCAGTAAATAGTCTTATTATCTTCACCCTCATGGAGGAGAGGTATATCCTTACCTCAACATCTTCTTAGAATGCTTTCTGCTTATAACAGGAATTATGATAGCTGAGTACGGGCTTGCCTTACTTCCCACACCCTACAGAAGCTGCTTCAACCTAAGTGCACATCATGTCCCCAGAAATAGCTCTAATCCAAATGGCTGTTCAGTCTAGTAATAGAGAAGCTTGAACACTGACTCATTTGGGGCCATGAAAGCTTTAGGTATAGTATGAGCTTAGAACCGTTTTGTAAATGCTCTGCAGACTATTTTCACTACTGTTGCAAAGCTCCTTCCCACTTCTCTCTTAAGCTTTATTCCTGAGATCAATTCACATGTAAATCCATGTTTCCCATAGAATGGACTCTGTAAACTACATGTTTCAGATTTGCTTCCACAGAATGAAGAAACTCTGTTCAGCAAATATCCCCTCCCCCCATCCATAAGGGTTCAACTGTGTGGTGAGGGCTGCTCTCCCCTTCTAGGATGATGCCATTCTGCAAAGTCTTCTAGGGGGTTTCTTGTCCTTATATGAGGGAAAGTAGAAGGCTTCCCGAGGTCTCTTTTATAAAGTCTTG